>JADBJO010004648.1:112500-115000 GCA_016801955.1 Conus betulinus
AGAGAGAGAGGGGGGGGGGGGGGGAAGATGAGAGAGGGGAGAGAGGAGAGAGAAAGACGCAAGGAAAAAAGGGGCGAGAGAGGAGGAGAGAAAGAGAGAGGGGGAATAGGAGTTTGGAGGAGGAAAACTAAGCATAATTAACCTATATCTCTATTCTATTCTGCTATCTCTCTCTCTCTCTCTCTCTCTCTCTCTCTCTCTCTCTCTCTCTCTCTCTCTCTCTCTCTCTCTCTCTCTCTCTCTCTCTCTGTATTGCTATTTGCTCTCTCTCTCTCTCTCTCTCTCTCTCTCTCTCTCTCTCTCTCTCTGTTGCTATTTGCGCTCTCTCTCTCCTCTCTCTCTCTCTCTCTCTCTCTCTCTCTCTCTCTCTCTCTCTCTCTCTCTTTTCCTCAACCACCCTCAACGCTATCCGTCTCATTAATAGGCGGATTTGGTTACGCTACATTAGCATTTCTAGGAACTCCGCGTGGTGCGAGGTGGTGTGAAATTGTATTGTTGAATGACGGATATGCACCACCGCTGTTCGGGCGGAAAAAGCTTGTCGCAGCAGGCGTAACTGATTGAAAACATGTCTGTCCAGTCTAATTAACCGGTTTGCCTTGAATTAATTGTCAGTGAGGAGGGGGGATAGCGGAGGGGGGGGGGGGGGGGGGGGTCTATCGAATGAAATGGGAGAATCGGGGCGAAGGGTAGGTGGGGGTAGGGGCAGAGGGGGGGGGGGGGGGGGAGGGGGGGGGGCGTCTTAAGGTCGGCGCTGATTAATGAAAAAATGTTTGTTTGGGAAGGGGTGTAGTCCCTAGTTCTGTGTGGGCCTGGGCCTGTCTGTCTGTCTGTCTGTCTGTCTGTCTCTCTCTCTCTCTCTCTCTCTCTCTCTCTCTCTCTCTCTCTCTCTTACGCCCTCGGCCTCCCCTCCTCTCCCCGCTTCCCTACATTCGCTTTTTCCCTCCCCTCCCTGTGTCCTGACAGAGTCCAAACAGCCTGCCCTCAGGTGGTCGGTTGAGAACCGGACTGTCTGTCTGCATTTTCATAGAAACGAACCCTTGAGTTAACCGCACAAAAAAGGACTCTTGGTGTTATCCTAGTGGTATCTCTGTGAATTTCACAAAATGTCTCTTCCTTTTCTCTCTCCACTCGCCTCTCCATTGGCCTCCCCATACCCTCGGCCTCACCTCCTCCCCCCCCCCACCCCACGTCCCCCCCTCCCCCAACACACACACTCTCTCTCATAGGAGTGTTGTCGGTTGCAGTCAAGTCACGAGAGGCAAACCTCCCCCCCACCTCCACTCCCTTCATCCCCCTGTCTGTCTGTCTGTCTGTCTGTCTGTCTGTCTGTCTGTCTCTCTCATCATACACATGCACATGCACACACGCACGCACACACACAATCACACACACAGACACACACACACTCACACACACACACACACACACACACACTCACACACACACACACACACACACACACACACACACACACACACACACACACACACACACACACACACACACACACACACACGTGCGCGCGCGCATGCAACACAGCACGCACAGACACACACAGAGACACACAAACAGTCACACACACACACACACACACACACACACACACACACACACACACACACACACACACACACACACACAAAAACACGCACACACACACTGGCGTGCGCGCCCGCCTGCACACATATACACACATGGACGAACGGATGCACGTACACACAGGCGCGCGCTCTCGTTCGCGCACATCCATATACAGAGAGAGAGAGAGGGAGACAGACAGACAGACAGACAGAAGTCATGAGCTTATGGGACCAGTGTTCGATCAGTATAGATCCCAAGTACGTAGATACATACGCAGATGCAAAATAACGTATACAGACAATAGATAGATAGGTATGCATCTGTTCATGTGAAAAGGACATATGTTCAGACAAGAGCCACAATGAATTTAATCCAAAATGTGCAGAACCACAAAAAGCGGGTCACCTGCAATCTTCTCGGCGCCGCCTGGCGCTTGAGGCAATGGGCAAGGGATCTTAGCCTGTCTGTCCGACTACTGCTTGGGGGTTGTCTTGAGGCAATGGGCAAGGGATCTTGGCCTGTCTGTCCGACTACTGCTTTGGGGTTGTCTTGAGGCAATGGGCAAGGGATCTTAGCCTGTCTGTCCGACTACTGCTTTGGGGGTTGTCTTGAGGCAATGGGCAAGGGATCTTGGCCTGTCTGTCCGACTACTGCTTTGGGGGTTGTCTTGAGGCAATGGGCAAGGGATCCTGGCCTGTCTGTCCGACTACTGCTTTGGGGGTTGTCTTGAGGCAATGGGCAAGGGGTCTTGGCCTGTCTGTCCGACTACTGCTTTGGGGGTTGTCTTGAGGCAATGGGCAAGGGGTCTTGGCCTGTCTGTCCGACTACTGCTTTGGGGGTTGTCTTGAGGCAATGGACAAGGGATCTTAGCCTGTCTGTCCAACTACTGCTTTGGGGGTTGTCTTGAGGCAATGGG
>JADBJO010004648.1:125000-127500 GCA_016801955.1 Conus betulinus
GTTTGACTCACATTCATGGAGCAGTCCTGTAACAGGTTGCTGTCTGTGGACTGTGCTTCAATGAAATTCGTTCACCACCCATGCCCCAATGAGGGGCTGAAGGAACACATACTTTGAACTTCGAAGTGTGTGTGTGTGTGTGTGTGTGTGTGTGTGTGCGTGTGCGTGCGTGCATGCGTGTGTGCATATGTGCGTATTAGACAGACAGCGGGGGAAAACAGGTAAAGGGTTAAAGAAAAAAAAAAAAACCTTCGTCGTCACGGCAATGAGTTAGCAAAGATACTCGGGTGATACTCGTCAGCGGAGACTGTCGTGTGTCCACCCATTACCTGGCGCAGACACAGCACCTACCGTTCTGTGTTTCTCTCTCTCTCGTCTCTCTCTCTCTCTCTCTCTCTCTCTCTCTCTCTCTCTCAGCTCTCTCTGGTGTGTGTGTAAACACGCACACACATACCACACACATACACAGACAAACAGACGGACAGACAGACAGAGATATACATACACATATAGGAATCAAGCCTAGAAATTGACAGACAGATAAAGATAGGTTGCTAGATACAAATCCAAATGCACATAATTATGCGAATCAAGCCTGTCCTGGTCATGTTCACTCGGCCGATGTTTTGATCGATTATTTTCATTTCTTTTTTTTTTTTTTTTTTTTTTTACACTGTCTTGTTTGATTTGGCTTGGTGGTTATTTTAAATCGAGTGGCGGAATTGATCGGTTTATATGTTGTGCTAATATCATCATTATGAAATAAAATGTGCGACTGCTGCTGTAGCTGCTCCTACTTTTTCTATTACTTCTGCGGCTGTTTAGCTATCATCTATCAGCGAATTCAATAAGGCTTTGAAGTTGTTATGTATGTTTTGTCAGCCTTGGATCTGGAATCAATTCCTCGTAAACCAGTGATGATTTTCAATGTGCGACCAAACCCAAAGGATGCTTCTGATATGGCGAGAATAATCTTGACATTGTTGATTCGTCCAGATATCTTGAAGTAACTTTTAATCGAAGAAATATGTTTATGGTCCATCAGAAAATGTGATGGTAGCATTGTTACACACAGCTAAGAATGAACATTTTCTCATTTGTGTAGTTTTGGACTTTTTTAATTTCGAGCCATGATAATCACGGTTTTTATTTTATAGCTGAGATATGAAGGTATGAGAAAAATTCTGAAAAAGTCGCGAGTGAATTTTCAATAAAACATTTGTTCAGATTTTATTGAAAACACACGCACGCGCGCACACACACACACACACACACACACACACACACACACACACACACACACACACACACACACACACACACACACACACACAAAGAAAAACAGAAAACAAAAACACTCTCATTCACTTGATACATTGATAAAATTTTGTATCCAGTCTCTGTTCGGATCAAATGTAAAATCATTCCATTTTCATCCAATCGTATCGCCAACGTCTAAAGGTAGATACTCTGCTCAAGACTATGGGTGTTCATCATACCCTGAGGACTGAATCTGTAAAGCACATACTAACTAAAAAAATATGTGTGCGTTTGAGCTCAGCAGTGATTTATTGATAGCGAAGCACTTTTAAGGAATATTGAATAATCATTGCAAGATAATTACAGTTATTGCTGGACGCTTTACAAAAGCTGTACAAGGTACTCAGATTTATTGTGGAAAGCTTTGCAAAATGAATGTCCTATTATTACAGACGGTATCAAAGTCGATTTTCACGAGAACTTTATGTAAATAGTATATCTTGCGAACAACTGCCAGACTTCTATATATAATAATCACAGACTTCCTGCTTGGTTAGGTAGAATCCATGGTGCTGACAAACCTGAACTGCTGTGTTAAGACGGGAGTCTAAACGTTATCGGTAAGAAGTATCATTTTTGCTGAATTTGATTGTGATTCATGCCGGAAATGCTCAGGCAAGAGAACTCACCTGCCCATTGTTTCAATACAAGGTACGTCTGTTACTTCCGTAAACTGATTTCAAAATTGGAAGAAAGAACGGTTAAACATTGAAAAACTTCTGAACTAACTAACCAACAACAACCAACAAAACAACCAACCAACTGACTCATTAACTAGCTGAATAACGTACTTACTAACAAACCAACTAACTAACTGACTAGCTGACTGATTGACAGTCGCGACTGACTCGCCGAATCACTGACTGGTTGACGGACTGACAGACTCACTGACTCATCGACTGACTGACTCACTCACTCACTGAAAAGAAGAAGGGAACGTTAACTAATTCTTCCCCATGTTGTATTCCTGAGGAACAACCATTTGGGGGCACCTACTTGCATTTAACACACACTGAGAATGTTTTTGTCGCTATCACGATTTGTTTACTTATCCTCAATACCTGCAAAGGTTTAAAAGAATTCAATCAAGTTCAAGTGTGCGTTTGTGAGATGGAATCAGGTGATATGCGCAGCGGAAGCTAGGCCTGAATCTGCCAAGGCCAAGCGAAGAACCACTTTC
>JADBJO010004648.1:130000-135000 GCA_016801955.1 Conus betulinus
TGTGTGTGTGTGTGTGTGTGTAAACACTCTGTTCGTGAAACATCACACGTCAGTAAAGCTTTAATCAAGTAACACTCAACCTTCGACAGGTTTTGGTAGTTTTATGACTCGAAATTAGTGCTTATAGCATATACATAGGTCATTTTTCCAGTTTTTACACGCATTCTCGTCAGATGGAACATCCAGCTTGACTTGAATGGAGTTTTATAAAGTTCCAAATCCATTAGCTTAGGTGTCCTCCAAGGAGGAATGATTGTTCCAACACTCTGCATGTGAATGCTGTACAGGTCAACGCTGAAGGTGTTGCCATGGCTATTCATGCAGATGACGTGTTGCCCATAGCAGAAATGTAAACTGTAGTGTTTTCTTTTTTTTTTTTCTTAGAGATAAAACGAAAAGAAATGATATAGTGCAACAATTTCAAGACATCGTTGACAAACAAAATTTTGATTATATCAAATCAAATAGATTTGTTTTGTTGTGGGTTTTCTTTTTTCTTCACAACGAATCTTTGCCCTTGAAGGCAAAGAATGTGTTTGAAAGTTGAACTTCCCAATGTCAATTGGTCGCAGTGGCGGTGAAGTGTCAGAGATTGACCGTGTTTATGACACGGCATGATCTAAGTCAGGACCCTCCCTCTCTTTCCGCCGCCTTTCACCTTTCCTGCACTGAATCAGGTCGCCATATACTGCTGGGAGGACACAGAAGGTTTTCAAGCCGAAAAAAAAAAGCCTGACCTGACGACCCGCTTCAAACTCACGACCGTCGGCTCCGCAGGCAGACAGTCAAAGCATTTGACCACGGGGCCTGTGAGGAGCTGTTGGACTGAGACAGATGATGGTTTGGTGGATCCAAGCCAGCGAGATCACTTTGTTTAGTTGTATTTCATTATAAAATCATTAGGTGTATGAAGTGCCGTAGGAAAGGCTAGATTAAACCGCACCATTAGACTACGTGTACTTTGGCAACCTTCTGATAAATTGGGTTCTGATTAAGCTCATGTTGTTTCAGCACTAGTTCCCCTAACGTTGTCGTATGGTCAAGAAGTATTTTCATGGCATCATAGCTGTCAAAGTTTTTCACTGGAGCCTTTCAAATTGATGACCTCCCTGATCGGCTTCCATCGCTTGAACATACAAGGAGGTAGGGGGGAGCTATCCCTTAAACGAACACAGACCATTTGGTGCCTGGAATTTCACAGCAAGAGCAGCACCATCTCTCTCTCTCTTTCTCTCTCTCTCTCTCTCTCTCTCTCTCTCTCTCTCTCTCTCTCTCTCTCTCTCTTGTTCTTTTTGTTCTTGTGCTTCTCCTCCACCCCCTCCTTCTCCCCCTCTTCCTCCTCCTCTCCTCCTCTTTTTTTTCGTTTTTTTTCTTCTGCTCCTGCTTCTTTTTTGATATTTTTCTTCTCTTAGGAGCTCGTATTAGCCTTTCAAAACTTACACAATCGTTTTTTCAGCCCGTCCTTTATCTATTGCTTATACATGTTAGCATAAACATTCGCGTGTACTTGCGTACACGCACATTTGGATGCAATCGCGTACGCACATAGATGTGTGTGTGTGTGTGTGTGTGTGTGTGTGTGTGTGTGTGTGTGTGTGTGTGTGTGTGTGTGTGTGTGTGTGTGTGTGTGTGCGCGCGTGCGCGTGTGTGAGGCCCGCTAGATGAAATGGGTCTGTTTTCATCTGGCTGTCTAAGACTAGCTATTCATTTTGCAGTGTTCATTCGCTCTTTAAAGCTCTTTCAAGATTAGCACCTACCCCACCCATCCCCAAAGTGGTTTTAAGGATTATTTTCTTTTTCTTTTAAATGGCGGATGAGTAATGAGGGGGGGAATTCCTGAAGAGGTCAGCACTGTCCAGTGCAGAATGGATATGCCGTCAATAGCCCTCTTTTTATACGTTATTTTATTTTTGTTTGTTTGGGGTTTTTTTTTTTTTTTCGATTTTTTTAGGACAAGACTTTTCCCCTTATGTGGTGACAGCCATGAAAGGCCTTGTATAATCAGCTGGGCTTTCATAATACAAGAAATCTCTCTCTCTCTCCTCTCTCTCTCTCTCTCTCTCTCTCTCTCTCTCTCTCTCTCTCTCTCTCTCTCTCTCTGCGCCAGTCTTTCTGTCTGTCTGTCTTTGTCTGTCTGTCTCTGTCTCTGTGGCTGTCTCTGTCTGTCTGTCTGTCTGTCTCTGTCTATCTGTCTGCCAGTCTTTCTGTCTGTCTGTCTGTGTCTGTCTCTGTCTCTGTTTCTGTCTGCCTGTCTCTGTCTGTCTGTCTGTCTGTCTGTCTCCCTCTGTCTGTCTGTCTCTGTCTGTCTGTCTGTCTGTCTGACTCTCTCTCTCTCTCTCTCTCTCTCTCTCTCTCTCTCTCTCTCTCTCTCTCATATAAGTTGGTTGAACAGCGGAAGGCCTGTCCTCCTCTGCTACCTCCCGCGGTCCCTGACTGCCGTTCCTGTCCCCCCCCCCCGTCCCCCCCCCCCCCCCCCCCCCCCCCCCCCCCTTCCCCCCGCTCGAAGTGATCGCAAACACAGGTGCACTCTATACACGTCTTTTATTATGAGAAAGAGTTTGTGAGCGTGTGAAAGCCTATGACCTGCATAATGCTAATGCATAATGTTAACGCAGACGACTTGATAATGTGTGTATGTGTGCATGTGTGCGTCCGCGTGCGCGCGTACCTGCGATGTAGGTTCAACACTCGTTCATATATGACGTCATTTGTATCCTGTATTCCAAACGTCCTTTTTTTTTTGCAAAGCTGACACAAAATAAGCTACGGATTCTTTCTGTTCAATCTGAAGTTCTCTGACGAATATGGAGCGTGTAAACTACGTCCAGGCTTGATGTCTACACCCGGAAAGGTCGACATGACAGACGAGGGATTACTGTCTGGGGAGATGGGGAAGGGGTGGTGGCGGTCAACTAATCCCCACATTCAGATCGACCGAACATTCATATAAGGAGAAGAAATGACCATTTTGTTACCTGGACACCAGCAGACGTCGACCTTGCAGTGTTTTTAACGGTAAACTGGGCGCGTTTGGTGCACGCCTACTGACTAATCATTGGATGGGAAGAACTTCCATCACACGCATAATTATGTTACGTGACAAACATGGCGGTTTTTTTTTTTCTTTGTGGTCAGGTCTTTTCTGTTTTTCTGACCTTCTTTACACGCGAGTTAGTGATGTGTGATAAATCCGCGGGCTCCACCTTTCAATCAAAGAT
Source organism: Conus betulinus (assembly GCA_016801955.1). Lineage (NCBI taxonomy): Eukaryota > Metazoa > Mollusca > Gastropoda > Neogastropoda > Conidae > Conus > Conus betulinus. The sequence goes on from JADBJO010004648.1 coordinate 133,219, forward strand.
GTTATTTGTACAATGGCTGTACATAATCATTTAGGGGGTTCGTTTTTATATATTTAGCCCAGAAATACGGCATTCACCTTTCCTGGTATGGACCATGAAATGGATTTTAAAGGGAAAGAACTGAATAAGATCGAGTGGGTAAAAAACGATCCGTCTTTGTTTTTAATCTTGTCCTTGTTTCTCATCCTGTCTGTTGTATTATATCTATATATTACTACGTCCGGCAACGTGATTCCCCAAATGCTACAACCTTCCTCGTTGTTGGAAGTAGAAGGGCTCGGAATTCAGGAACGTCGGCACAAGGAACGTGAAGGGCACAAGAACACATGTGAATGAACGTGGGCACAGGAACACCTGTGAAGGGAACGTGGGCACAGGAACACCTGTGAAGGGACGTGGGCACAGGACACCTGTGAATGAACGTGGGCACAGGAACACCTGTGAAGGGACGTGGGCACAGGAACACCTGTGAAGGAACGTGGGCACAGGAACACCTGTGAAGGAACGTGGGCACAGGAACACCTGTGAAGTGACGTGGGCACAGGAACACCTGTGAATGAACGTGGGCACAGGAACACCTGTGAAGGGACGTGGGCACAGGAACACCTGTGAAGGAACGTGGGCACAGGGAACACCTGTGAAGGAACGTGGGCACAGGAACACCTGTGAATGAGCGTGGGCACAGGAACACCTGTGAATGAACGTAGGCACAGGAACACCTGCGAATGAACGTGGGCACAGGAACACCTGAACCTTTTTCACGGGCAGGAAGTGAGCCCGCTCGCGGCCAACGTCCCAGTCCCCATTCTCCCCCTCCCATCCCATCCTCTGTGTGTGTGTGTGTGTGTGTGTGTGTGTGTGTGTGTGTGTGTGTGTGTGTGTGTGTGTGTGTGTGTGTGTGTGTGTGTGTGTGGTGTGTGTGTGTGCGCGCGCGCGCGCGCGTTTCAATACAAACTAAACCCCCACTTTCCACAAAAATTCCGTAAGTAATTTCCTTTTTCTGATACTCTCTTTTAACTCTGCCCTCAGTCTGTCTGTCTCTCTCTGTCTCTCTGTCTGTCTGTCTGTCTGTCTGTCTGTCTGTCTGTCTCTCTCTCTCTCTCTCTCTCTCTCTCTCTCTCTCTCTCTCTCTCTCTTCATTTGTTTGGTTATGCCCCACTGCATTATCTGTTTTTTTTTCGTCCCTGCACCATTCAGTCGTGCCTCGTCTGTACAGTCCCAACGCTTTATTCTCTAGTTCCAGTTAACATACGCGCTGTTTTGTTGTGATCGGTGAGAGAGTACGCACTGCACGGAAGTGAGTGGGCAGAGAGGCTGCACGCACTGCACAGAGTGGGCAGAGAGGCTGCACGCACTGCACAGAGTGGGCACAATGAGTGGCTGCACGCACTGCACAGAGTGGGCAATGAGGCTGCACGCACTGCACAGAGTGAGCAATGAGGCTGCACGCACTGCACAGAGTGGGCAATGAGGCTGCACGCACTGCACAGAGTGGGCAATGAGGCTGCACGCACTGCACAGAGTGGGCAGTGAGGCTGCACGCACTGCACAGAGTGGGCGGTGAGACTGCACGCACTGCACAGAGTGGGCACAAGCTGTCCCTCCGGCAGTGTCCGTTAGCCTCCATAGCCCTTCCACTCTGTCTACCATCCCTTTTCTCCTCCCCCTACCTACCATTCTCTCTTCCCCACCCTCCTCTGACCTCTCTCTCTACAGTTTTGTTTGTTTGTTGTTGCTATGTTGAATTGTCAGTATGAATGATATGTGTTGAAATAATGTATG
>JADBJO010004648.1:145000-147500 GCA_016801955.1 Conus betulinus
AAGAAAGTTCAGGACTGTTTGAAAACTTAATGTATGTGTAGCAGTGATTACATTTTGAGGTCTTTAACGAAATGCTGAAGAGAGAGAGAGAGAGAGAGAGAGAGAGAGAGAGAGAGAGAGAGAGAGAGAGAGAGAGAGAGAGAGAGAGAGAATACAGAGAGAGAGAGTGAGAGACAGAGACAGAGACAGAGAGAGAGAGAGAGGGGGGGCTTTGTGTGGATGGGGGGGAGAGGGAAGGAGAGAGGCGCTGTCAAACAGAATGTTCAGCTACGGAGCTAACTATCGTAGGTTCGAACCGCTCGCGGGGTCGAAATGTTACAACGTGAAAAACGTCTGCTGTCCACCGAGCAGTAGCCAGGTACTCGATACCAGCTATGGAAGGTCAAGGCGGCGGAAGAACAGTTCAGGCTTCGCTTTCCAAAATGCCGCCCTAGACACGGCAAACCTTGTACAGTTCAGGCTTCGCTTTCCAAAATGCCACCCTAGACACGACAAACCTCGTACACTCACTGACCCAGAGACCATGAGGCCATAGGGCTTCAACACTGAACTCCAAAGCGTGTTGTGACGTCAGTGCAACACAATGGGCGCAGGGCAGTTCAATACAGAATGATGCTGTGATGTACACTTCAACCCAGGGCCATACATCTATCAAACCGAGGATGCTATATAACCCGTTGAATAAGATGCGATCGAAATAAAAACGGACGGAAACTGGTAGCAAACATTGTAGATATTGAAAAAATTGAAATATAGAAAAAAAAATTAAAGAGATATCACGGGCGACGACTAAAAACTCCTCCCACCCATTCTCAATCCCAGATACCCCCCCCCCCCCCCCCCCCCCCCAAACACACACACACACCTCCCCTACCTGTTAACGTGCCCATACCGTCTTGAAAAGGTCAAGTTCTCACGACTTGTATTCCCACACACCCACCCCAACTACCTCATCTCCTCTCCTCTCTCACGCGTCCAGAACTTGATGAATGAAGGCGTACCCCCTTTACCCACCTACACCTGCCCGTTCATTCCTTCTTCATTTCACAGACCGAAGGAAGGCCGTATGCCCCCTGAACCTCCCCTGTCCAGTAGAGCTGGATCTGGGCGGTGAGAGTTATCTGACGGTTCACTGACCAATGATGACGCCGCAACGACTTCGGGTCAGATAAGAGAGAAGTGTTGACCCGAGTCCGCATACCTTTCACATTCCACACGTGACTGTAACGGGTAGGATGGGGTCATAAATAGCCCTCGGATCTGATATTTGAGCCTAGGGACGTATGTTGAATGCTTAATAAATGATCATGTTCAAACCCAAACTAAATGCGGGGCTAGGAGACTACCGGTTCGGTAAAACTGATGACGCACGTACAGGCTCCCCCCCCCCCCCCCCCCTCTCTCTCTCTCTCTCTCTCTCTCCGATGATTGGCAAACAATAAATTACAAGAATTTTGCAGGAGAACATTAAAAGCGGTTATCAACCTGCTTTAAGAAAAAAAAAGGCTTTTCAACTACCAACAACATGAATAATTTTTAAGCGCGAATACAAAACCCCAATTTTGATACAGTCAAAGCTTTAATGGTGTTTTCAAAGGTTAAAAAGAACTTTGATTCTGTGCATAAAAGGAGAATTAGATACCACGTCCTGAATAGAGGAAGATTTGAATTTGAGAAGAATTAATGTGATGGGCATAATCAGAAATCCTGCCAAGTCGTTGCTATGGATAGACATTTCAGATGTGTGACTATGAAGTTCTGACTAGGTGCTTCAGGAAGAGCGGTGATCGCTGTACCTGCAGAACTGTGGACGGTGATGATTTGCTCTGCGCTCTTTGCAGAGGCTCAGCGGAAAGTGAGATCACGATTTGTTCTTTGTTACAAATTCTTCAGGAATATGCTCGTTTACTTCATGAAGCCCCCTTCCCCCTTTTCAATATTTGGTTGTTAATATCACTTCTGCTGGTGATTTTAACATGTTCCCATTTTTGTTGTTGTTGTTGTTGTTGTTTTTTTTTTTTTGTTTTTTTTTTTTTTTGCTTTTTGGTTTTTTGTTTGTTTGTGTTGGTTTGTGTGTGTGTGTGTGTGTGTGTGTGTGTGTGTGTGTGTGTGTGTGTGTGTGTTTTATAGAAGGTATATAATCTTATCATCTTCTTTACTGTGACACAAATATGTCGTTTTTTTTTTCTTTGCATTTGTTACTACAATCTCTTTTATATATTGTCAAGGCCTACAAATAAAACAAACCATCCGAATCTGTCTGCCTGTCTGTCTGTCTGTCTGTCTGTCTCTCTCTCTCTCTCTCTCTCTCTCTCTATATATATATATATATATATGTATATATCCCCCCCCCCCCCCCCCCCCCCAAAGAAATGAACTACAGGTAAACCAAGAAGGAACACACATTTTTTTGGCATTGACCCTCGGGCACGGTGCCTAACTCCACATTGCACCCCCACCCTCCAACTCCCCTCCACGTTCCTCTCCGGGCGCCTTTTGA
>JADBJO010004648.1:152500-165000 GCA_016801955.1 Conus betulinus
TTTTTTTTTCTAAGAAATCGAAAAAGAATGAGAAGTGGAGGCAAACACGTGTGCGCAGATGATTCTTCGTCACTATGGATATGACTTGCAACATGTTTTTCCAGTCCATTTATTCCTGTAAGAGAGGAAAGGGGAAGGGCTCGCTGACAGTGCACAGGGTCCTTTGAATTCTTTCATGGAGACAGCAGAGTGTGCTGCCCTGGACTGGAGTTAATTTTCAATCTCCTGGGTGGACTGGTAAAAAACCTGGGCATTGGTAGTGATGGTCCACTGCGGTCTGTAGGTGGACTGGTAAAAAACCTGGGCGTTGGTAGTGATGGTCCACTGCGGTCTGTAGGTGACTGGACAGAAACCTGGGCGTTGGTAGTGATGGTCCACTGCGGTCTGTAGGTGGACTGCAGAGAAAACCTGTGCGTTGGTAGTGATGGTCCACTGCGGTCTGTAGGTGGACTGCAGAGAAACCTGGGCGTTGGTAGTGATGGTCCACTGCGGTCTGTAGGTGGACTGCAGAGAAACCTGGGCCTTGGTAGTGATGGTCCACTGCGGTCTGTAGGTGGACTGCAGAGAAACCTGGGCGTTGGTAGTGATGGTCCACTGCGGTCTGTAGGTGGACTGCAGAGAAAGCTGGGCGTTGGTAGTGATGGTCCACTGCGGTCTGTAGGTGGACTGCAGAGAAAGCTGGGCCTTGGTAGTGATGGTCCACTGCGGTCTGTAGGTGGACTGCAGAGGAAGCTGGGCCTTGTTAGTGATGGTCCACTGCGGTCTGTAGCAGAAACGCTCCATTTCGATCAGCAGTATTCTGACCCCCACGGGAGGAAGGAGGAAGGGGATGGGGGGTTCACAATCCGTTAAGGTTTCTAAAGCAGCCAGCGGAGGGGGCGGTATGGCAAAATAGAACGTGAATGATTTGTTGTTTAGATTGTGTGTGTGTGTGTGTGCGTGTGTGTGTGTGTGTGTGTGTGTGTGTGTGTGTGTGTGTGTGTGTGTGTGTGTGTGTGACCGGCCCATGGTTGCAAGATTTATCCAACATCTAGTGTTTTCAACGTACACTTGCATGACCTCAATACGTCAGTCGCTCTGTATCTCCCGTTCCCCCGCCCATGTTATAAGATATACAAACGCGCGCGCCCAGTTTTGAATAGCTTGCCACTCAATTTGTTTTGTTACACATGACAGGGTGTGCAGATTGTGTGTGTGTGTGTGTGTGTGTGTGTGTGTGTGTGTGTGTGTGTGTGTGTGTGTGTGATTGCACTCACCCCACCCCCGTCTCCATCGCCCACCCCCACCCACAGTGAAAGAGAGAGGATACACACAAACGCTCATGCAGGACCACACACACACACACACACACACACACGCGCGCGCGCGCGCGCACGCGCGCACGCACGCGCGCGCACACACACACACACATACACACACACACACACACACAATCTGCACACCCTGTCATGTGTAACAAAACATTCAGTGGCAAGCTATTCAAGAATGTGAGGCAAACATCTGACCCGCCAGTGATATTTACAAGATCAAGATCAGTGATGCATGGTTTGTGTGAAGTGGAAGTGCGCATGTGCTTGTTTACATGTGAGTGGAGTGGACCAGAAAGCAGTGTTGTTTACCTTAGGTGACATGTCAGTGGAGTTGACCAGAAAGCAGTGTTGTTCACCTTAGGTGACGTGTCAGTGGAGTTGACTAGAAAGCAGTGTTGTTCACCTTAGGTGACGTGTCAGTGGAGTTGACTAGAAAGCAGTGTTGTTCACCTTAGGTGACGTGTCAGTGGAGTTGAACACAAAACAGTGTTGATTACCTTAGGTGACATGTCAGTGGAGTTGAACACAAGACAGTGTTGATTACCTTAGGTGACACTGGAACTTTAAATACCGTGAGGTGTCAAATGATCATTCTTTTTCTTTAAGAACTAAGCATATGAAGTAAAATGAGGTAAACAAAATACAGCAAACAAACAAAACATAACTATAAAAAAGGGAAAGATTGTCCAATAAAAAACCATTGTTTTTAGTTCTTGTGAGATTTAGCTGTCCACAGGAGAAAAAATCCTAGGTCAGAAAAACAAAAATATTATGTTTACATTTTGCCCAGTTAATAATTGATGCACGAGTCATCACGGTAGCAAAGTAATGTATTTGTACGTGTAAGCGCCGTTTGTGAGTTTTAAATATGTGTTTACCTGTGCCGTTTGTGAGTTTTTAATATGTGTTTACCTGTGCCGTTTTGTGAGTTTTAAATATGTGTTTACCTGTGCCGATGTTGTACAGCTTCACACTCGCGTACACATGCGATTTTGGAAGTGGTCTTGATTAATGCATGCGCTTGTGCTTATGTGCCTGCGCGGGCGAACCTGTGTGTGTGTGTGTGTGTGTGTGTGTGTGTGTGTGTGTGTGTGTGCGCGCGCGCGCGCGTGTGTGTATATGTGTGCGTGTGTGTATATATATGTGTGTGTGTGTGTGTGTGTGTGTGTGTGTGTGTGTGTGTGTGTGTAGGTGATATGTTTGATCATATAATTGGCGTGATTTGTGGGCAGTTGGAGGTCTGCTTGGCTAATAACCTAATTCGCAAGATTGATTGGGTGTATGCGTGTACATGTGTGTGTGTGTGTGTGTGTGGGGGGGGGGGGGGGGGGTCTACAGACACAACTAAATAGACTACGTTGCGCAGCAACGACACTTCATTTAGATAAATAAAAGGAGTTTAGTTGTTTTTTTTTAGAAAATTTGGTTACTTTGGAGCTATTAAACATGGACTTGCAATGGAATCCTTATGCCTGTTGTTAATGTTTATAAATGCTTAGGCATCTATTTTTTCAGCACGGTTGAAATTTGTTGTTCCATGTAAGAACCTGCTTGCAGAGCGAAGCATTGACGCATGCTTTGTTGTGTATATTGCAAAAATTACTTTACTTAAAATGTGCTTCTATTTTTGTATATTTAAAACTATTTGATGCGCAGATACAACCAAGTGTTCAGTATGGTGCTGAATTGTGGGAGCTAGTTAATGCTGCACATCTCTGTGGAAAAACTACATCTCTTTGCTCTTAAAAGTTTTTTTTTTTTTTTTTGGGGGGGGGGGGGGGGGGGGGGGGTTCAGATACAAATACCGAATGATCTGGTACATGGAGAGACAAACAGATCCCTATTTACATAATTCTGCCGTTAGGTGTTTGCACTGCTGGTTAAAGTTGACAAGAATGGAGTCACGATTACTGCTACAAGCATATAGAACATTATTTGAGTTAGACTCTGGTCATAAAACAAACTGGGCGTCTGACAATCGCGGTAAGTGATGTATGTATGGTTTTGGATATGTGTGGTTAAACCAAGGTGTTGAGGGAGTGGAACAGTTACTCGCTGACTTTAAAGAAAGACTTGTACTTTGCAGATGGCAAGATCTGCACGTCAAGAACAGTGACAGATTCAGTAAACATAAGACTTTTTGCACAATAGCAGTCAATAAAATGCATTTAATGCTGAATCCAGACAGACTTTTCAAGATTACTACAACAAGATTCAGTTTGGGTACTTCAGATAATGCTGTACCTAGATATCGATACAAACAACATATCCCTATTGATTTCCTTTGTCCATTGTGTAAAGAAGAGAAAGAAGACGAAGTGCATTTTGTTCTGTGCTGTCCTTTGCTAAACGAAATAAGAGAACATTATATACAGTTAAAATACTATAGATTTCCAAGACTCTTCAGATAAGTTTTACTTCTAGCTTCCAATAATGAACGAACAGCTAGAAACCTGTCCATTTACTTCTATAAAGCATTGAAGTTATGATCTGTTCTTGCTTCTTAACGCATGGTATACTGACCGTTTAAAATTTTTGAATGATTTCTAAATGCACCCCTTCATGAGGGGCAATGGCCTCTGTATGATTAAATATCCCTCTCCTCTCTCTCTCTCTCTCTCTCTCTCTCTCTCTCTCTCTCTCTCTGTGTGTGTGTGTGTGTGTGTGTGTGTGTGTGTGTGTGTGTGTGTGTGTGTGTGTGTGTGTGTGTTGGAGTTCAGTGGGTAACTGTCAGGTATTTATACATGGACAGGGGACGTGCGACTTCTGTGGACGTCTGCTGAACTTCCGCAGAACGTTTTGAGACTAGGTGACAATCCTGATGTGGTCCTTAGCGGTGGGCTGGACTATAAACAAAACGAACTGAAGTTCCTTGAACTTTCGTTGCCATCTGTGGATTTCTTACAGTCTAGGACAGTACCTACCAATGTATTGTTAAGATCTACAAAAATTATCTACTGAAGTACATTTTTTCGCGTAAATGTAATGTTAGGGTTGGTCCCGTGTTTGCAGTCAGGTTTTTTCATAATGTCACAAAAGCGTATTGCCGACAGTACTTACTTTGTGCATTGAATTCAAAACCTTTTGCTTGGTGCTGTTTGCAGTCAGGTTTTTCATAATGTCACGAAAACGTATTGCCGACAGTACTTACTTTATGCATTGGATTCAAAAACCTTTTGCTTGGTGCTGTTTGCAGTCAGGTTTTTCATAATGTCACAAAAGCGTCTTGCCGACAATACTTATTTCATGCATTGGGTTTTAAAACTTTTGTTTTGGTGCTCGTAGATATGAAGTCTCAGAAGTAGGGTGTTCAAAGTGCGTGCGCGCGCGCGCGCGCGCGCGCGCGTGTATGTGTGCGTGTGTGTGTGTGTGTGTGTGTGTGTGTGTGTGTGTGTGTGTGTGTGTGTGTGTGTGTGTGTGTGTGTGTTGTAGGTCTTCAATTTAACGTCTATACACATTATGTGATATTAGACGAACCTAACCTATAAGAATAACATTAACAGCAACAGCAAAAAATGGATAACTAACCATAAAACATGGAAGAATAACCGGTCATAACAAGGACGTTACTAAAACACCAGTTCCCATTTTACAAAACAGAAAAAATAGGACTTCGATGCAATGAAACAGCAATTTTACACATTAGTGATAAATCGGTTACAACTGTATCCAGAGAACAATTAGGTTGAGGTGGCAGATGAGGTTTTAACTGCTTGCAATGGAGAAGAATGTGGGAATTTGTTATCTTTTCACCACGAAGGCATGTTATATTTTTGCAAAACTTTGTCTTAAAAGCGTTTAGTGTGATCTTACATATTAGCGAAATTATGATCCGAGAAAACGGCAAACTACATTGATAAAAAGAATGAAGTGTGTCAAAGTTTAATAGCTGGTTTATGCGTGTATCAAGAGAACATCCCGAATTTTTTTTTTTCCTCCTAAATGTTTCCAGCATGCATTTTCTAGAAGACTGTATCCCTCATGGATAGACAATGGGATACTGATAACCTCCGACTCGCTCCCCGTTTTGCTGCTCTGTCTACTCTCTCATTAAACTGAATCCCACAATGAGAAGGAACCCAACAGAAACTAATTCTTGTACCCCTAATAATCAAGAAATGTACTAGGTGATGAATATCTGTATTCAGATCTTGTCTTACTATAGGGGTTGTTTTACTTAAAGTGAATAAAACCGATTTTGAATCGACACAAAAGAGGACTTGGAGTATTGGATTTGAAAAGTCAAGTAGAAAAATACAAAGCCATTAGAGTGGCAGTCAGTTCTGCTGTAAAATAGATCTCTTTTTTTTTTTCCCAAGATAATAGGAGTTTTCAATTTTCAATGAAGGATTGTAAATGCTGCACCTGTTTCTTTGGTATCCAAAAGAGACCCATCTTTATAAATTTTAAGATGAAAGGAATACGAATTTTCAATATACTCTTTTACTATTTGCCTATCAGGTTTTCATTGTCATTTTTTTTTTCATCGACGTGTGGCTTATATCAAATGATGCTCTTTTAAGTTCCCATGGCGGGCTGGGAGATGCGGAAAAGTTTAGGTCGATATATATCGTTGAAGTTAACTTTTGACTCACAGAACAGATCTGAAGTGAAAGTTCCAATAGTTGTGAGTGAAGAAATTGATTTTGCCCTTTTTTTGGGAGCTAATGTCAGATCTGAAACTGACTTCATTCTCAACGTCGCTGTCACGTGCTGAAATTCGTAAGACATATTTTGCAACAGCTAGCCGTCGATGTTCATCGAATGGTAATACTCCTACTTCGCTATATGTTCCAAAAGATCATGCATGATAGACACACCAAGAGCCAGTTTGAAAGCTTTGCAATCCAAACTTTGCATCTTATTAAGTAAACTTTTCGAAGCACTGAAAAAGACTTCCTGCCCGTAAGTGTCTAGAACGTATCAGTGACAGTGCCAGCTGTTTGCATCTTGGCCCCAGTTTTGTTTCTGTATAAGTTTTTTAAAAGTTAAAAGTTAAGGCTTTTTCTAGCCTTTGTCAATGAATATTGTATATGAATATTCCACGACAATTTTGAAGTAATGTATACTCCGAGAAATTTCACCATTTGTCTGTACTCTATAGTCTCGCCATTTATTTGAAAAATGGGTAATTCTGGTGGATCTGGCCTACTGTTAAAAATATAAGATTTTTTATCCGGTGATAGCATTAATCCATTCTCCTTCATGTAGCTACTTAGTTTATCGAGTTGCGGTTGATGTATTTTTTTTCAATAGTTCAGCTGTCTTTTGAGTGCTTTCCTTTTCATAGTAACTTTCATCCACATAACTATGTCATCGGCATATTGTACTAGGACAACATTATACGATACAGACTGTGGCAAATCATAGAGCAAAATATTAAATAAATAAGGGGCAATAACTGACCCCTGTGGGATTCCCATTTTAGGAAATCGTAGGGTGGAATACTTGTTGCCAACATTTGTCTGCATGCTTCTTTCAGATAAGAAGTTCTTGATATAACATATATATTTCCAGATAGACTACTTTTTAGTTTGTATAGTACTCTATCCATGCCCCACGTGAGTAGATCTTTCTTTATATCTTAAATAATAATGTGCTGTCCCAAACTCTCAAACTTTCAATCTGCATGCTTCTTCAGTATAGTAATCTATCATGACACACGTGATCGTAGGCTTTGATATATATCAAATAATGTGGCCAGTATAGACCGGTGTGAGGACTACATGGACAGTCTCTACGCTCTTTGCATAATTATCCGGCCGTCAACCAGGCCCGAAAATTTTTCCTATGAGCAAACCGATATTTAATCTACGTAGTCATTTTAACTAAATGGTCAACTGTATCTTTTACCCGTCCTAAAACCGCTTGGTTAGTAACTAAATGGTCAATAACTTTTCTAAAACCAGCTTGGTCACAGTAATAACTTTCTTTTATCACAGTAATGAATCAATCTGTTTAGAACTATCTTTTCTAGCAGCTTTCCTGTGTGTGTGATGTTAGAGCAATAGGTCTTTTTTTTTTTTTTTTTTTTTTTTTTTTTGCTGTCCCAACCTCTGCGCCACCTCAGAGGCAGTGCACCCACGCCGCTCGTTCCGACACCCCGTCCATAGCCACAGCCCGGTCGGCCCCGCCACAGCCCCGGCACCGGCAATCCACAGGGAGCAGTCAATGTCAAGTCGTCAAGAGGCAACCCACCGGAGGAGACACTGCACTGCTGCCGAGACAATAATTGCTTAGTCGCGGAGCCGGCGTGAATGAGCTCTCCCTCCGGAGGGCACCACCACGTCCGTCCAACGACAGCCCCCATGGACCCGCCGATACCGGTGACCCGGACGGAACCAAACCAAGGTCACAGACGTGGAGAGGACATCGAAATTGAGGTCAACATGAGAGCAGGGCATGAAGGGCCACAGAGAATGAGGATGATTAAGATGGTGCTACGGATTTCCATTTCGGTCTGAGACTACATGACAGGGCTGTACTCTACGCTTCCTTTCATAATATATCCCGGCGTCAACCAGGCCCGAGAGATACAGACACATGCAGTGTTGGTCAGGAAATTTGAGCAACACTCTCAGAAACGCATCCATTAAGTGGATGAAACTCGACTGTGTGGTCCCAGTCTTCCCAACTGAGCCCGCAGCAAACTCAACTCTGGGTAGGAGCCGTCGGGGCAGAAAAACCCGCATGACTTCTGATGGATTCGAACCCACGACCTCCCAGCCGGGAGTCCGCGACGCTAACCACTTCGCCACGGCGGCTGGTCCAATAGGTCTATAATTGTTTATATCCTTTTTTTTTTTTTTTTTCCTTGTTTAGATACTGGAACTACGATTGAGTGCTTCCATATTTGGGGAATACAGCCCTCATCCCAGTATTTCTGTAATAATTCATGCAGTAGTATTATCCAGTTATCTGGCAGATACATACATACATATAGGGGACCAGGGAGTGAAGGCGGTTTGGAAGTTCGACGAACCACCTGACAGCCCTGGAAGAATGCGGTCCGCTGTCCGGTTCAGCCAGTGCAGCGACCCTCAGGCTGTTGGTAGGAAGGAAGCCTGCTCCAGCTGCTTTAACCGCCACTGGAGACATCATCCATCTCGTTCCAAACAGGGCCCCGCAGGCATGTGCTGATCTAATCTTAATCCTCCGTCTGGCACTCTAGCGCCCGGCATTGCTGGCGTTCCCCAGGGGCTGGGGATTAGGACTGGGTCCAGTTTCGTTCCGCTCTGAACATCCGGCATTTCTGTGCTCTGGGGTCACCTCGCAGGCCGCCTGGACACCTGAGCACCAGTGTGTGGGTGGGGGTGGGAATGGGATGGAGGGAAGAGGGGTAGAGTCCGTATTATAATTTGGAAATTGAGAGAGAGGAGGGGGTGGAGGGAGGGAGGGAGAAAGGGGGGGGGGGGGTGGAGAGAGAGAGAGAGAGAGAGAGAGAGAGAGAGAGAGAGATCAAGGAGGTGTCACTGCGTGCGGACTAGTCCATGTACGCTACACCACATCCGCTAAGTTTTGAGATCACACTACGCATGATTTGAAGCTGATGGATAAATGAATTAACAACAAAGATGAGACAATTGAAGAAGAGGGTCTCGTGGCTACGACTCAGCGGATGTCTGACCTACGCATTAGCCCGACGCGCTGAAGAGAGAGAGAGAGAGAGAGAGAGAGAGAGAGAGGAGAGAGAGAGAGAGAGAGAGAGAGAGAGAGAGAGATGGTCTATTATAATCGACCACACAAATCTATACAAATCTAAGGGAAAAAAATGGAAAGATGTGACCGAGACACAAACAGACAGACAGACACACAGACAGAGACTTAGAGAGATAAAGATAGTATTTTACTTAATTTTACTTGATTTTTTTTTTTCTTTCTTAATTTCAGATGCTTTGAAAATTGCGCACGCGAACCCGACCCCCTCTCTCTTATCCATCTGGCCATCCCCCCCCCCCCCCCCCCCCACACACACACACACACCACACATCCTACTGCTCCAAATCAACCCTACCTACCCACCCACTCTTCCACTCCCCACACCCGCACTGACTGTCTCCCCGTACTCCATCCCTTCTTCTTCACCCCCCCCTCCCCCCCACCTTAGAATGGACAGAAAATGAAAGGCTGGCTGGAACAGAAAGCAACAGAACATAGCAGAAAAAAAAGACGAAATCAAAGAACATATGAGAGAGAGAGAGAGAGAGAGAGAGAGAGAGAGAGAGAGAGAGAGAGAGAGAACATCAGTGCAGAAGTAGATGATGAGGCTGATGTTCTCGGGACTTCTCGGGGGGGCGGGGGGGGGGGGGGGGGGGGGGGGGGGGGGGGGGCTCTTCCTTGGTACAGCACCGAGTTTGCCGGCAGGCTGGTGTCATGCTGGTTGCAAAGTCAGGTGACTGCAGGCGGAAACTGAAACACATTTTAAAAGGCATTTGAAACAATTCCACCAGTTTAACGTGGACAAACCAATTACAAGACAAAACACGACCCGTTTCGACCTCATAAATCTTCTTCAGACAAGATAAACAACCCTCAGACAATGAAAATGAAGAATGAGCGACCACTTCTCAAATCCGGCGCAAGATGGGCGTTGAAAGAGGAAGACCTCAAAGGTCGAAACGCATTGTGCTTTGTCTTGTAATTCGTTTGTCCATTGAACTGGCGGACTTCTTTTGAAAAGCTTTTAAAAAGTTGGTGTCAGGCTCGCTCGCACATTCCCGGTTTGACGATTACAGATTTGCCTATTCCCGATTCCCAAGTTATCGATCCCAATTTGCCCTTTTTCCCAGTTCTCTGTGTACTCGACTGGACGTCGGCTGTTCTCTTACGAAACAAAAAAGATGTATGTAGTAATGAAAACCACTCTACAACACACCTTGCACGCCCACGGGCACATACTTTGCACACACACACGCTGACACATCCATTTCAGTGTATGTGTGGCCGCGTCACATGCCTAGAAGTTTATTTTATTCGGCCAGTAGCTATGAACAGCAGCTTTCAGGGTTTTTTTTTTTTTCTTTTTAATAATAAATAGATAGTGATAAAAAAAAAAATCACTTGTAAGTACACCTGGCATACACATACTGTCTTTGTCTCTGTCTGTCTGCCTGTCTGTCTCTCTCTCTCTCTCTCTCTCTCTCTCTCTCTCTCACACACACACACACACACACACACACACACTCTCTCACACACACACTCACACAAACGTCCCTCTCTCTCTTTCTCACAAACACACACATTCTCTCTCTCTCTTCCTCTGTCTCTCTCTCTCTACCTACCACACACACACACACACACACACACACACACACACACACACACACACACATTCTTTCTGTCTGTGTCGGTAAAGCTGACTGGCTAACTGTCTGTCTGTCTGTCTGTCTGTTTGCCCCCCCCCCTCTCTCTCTCTCTCTCTCTCACTCTCTCTCTCTCTCTCTCTCTCTCTCCTCTCTCTCTCTCTCTCTCTCTCTCTCTCTCTCTCTCTCTCACACACACACACAC
The DNA here is from genome assembly GCA_016801955.1 of Conus betulinus. Taxonomy (NCBI): domain Eukaryota; kingdom Metazoa; phylum Mollusca; class Gastropoda; order Neogastropoda; family Conidae; genus Conus; species Conus betulinus. Next base: position 163,318 of record JADBJO010004648.1, read on the forward strand.
ACACACACACACACACACCTTAGCCCAGATGTGGTCCCTTGTGGTCAGCTTGGCTGTAAACAACATGAACTGAACTCAATCAAAAAGACAGAACGGAAACAGCGGGTAGGCGAAACGGGACAAACAGCCAAAAATGAGACCATTGAAGGTGGCGGCATCATCAGAGACATTGAAGGTGGCGGCACCATCACAGACATTGAAGGTGGCGGCACCATCACAGACATTGAAGGTGGCGGCACCATCACAGGTGGCGGCACCATCACAGACATTGAAGGTGGCGGCACCATCACAGGTGGCGGCACCATCACAGACATTGACGGTGGGTGGCACCATCACAGGTGGCGGCACCATCACAGAGATTGAAAGTGGCGGCACCATCAGTGACATTGAAGGTGTCGGCACCATCAGAGACATTGAAGGTGGTGGGCACCGTCAGAAACATTGAAGGTGGCGGCACCATCACAGACATTGAAGGTGGCGGCACCATCACAGACATTGAAGGTGGCGGCACCATCAAAGACATTGCAGGTGGCGGCACCATCACAGACATTGCAGGTGGCGGCACCATCACAGACATTGAAGGTGGCGGCACCATCGCAGACATTGAAGGTGGCGGCACCATCAGAGACATTGAAGGTGTCGGCACCATCAGAGACATGAAGGTGGTGGTGGGCACCATCAGAGACCATTGAAGGTGGTGGGCACCATCAGAGACCATTGAAGGTGGCGGCACCATCAGAGACATTGAAGGTGGCAGAACCATCAGTGACATTGCAGGTGGCAACACCATCAGAGACATTGCAGGTGGCGGCACCATCACAGACATTGAAGTTGTGGGCACCATCAGAGACATTGCAAGTGGTGGGCACTATCAGAGACATTGAAAGTTGCAGGCAATATCAGAGACATTGAGGTGGTGGGCACCATCAGAGACATTGAAGGTGGTGGGCACCATCAGAGACATTGAAGGTGGTGGGCACCATCAGAGACATTGAAATTGATGGTGGGCACCATCACAGACATTGAAGGTGGCGGGGCACCATCAGAGACATTGAAGGTGGCGGGCACCATCAGAGACATTGAAGATGGCGGGCACCATCAGGGACATTGAATGTGGCGGGCACCATCAGAGACATTGAAGGTGGTGGGCACCATCAGAGACATTGAAGGTGGCGGGCACCATCAGAGACATTGAAGGTGCGGGCACCATCAAAGACATTGAAGGTGGTGGGCATCATATCAGACATTGAAGGTGGCGGGCACCATCAGAGACATTGAAGGTAGCGGGCAGCATCAGAGACATTGAAGGTAGTGGGCACCATCAGAGACGTTGAAGGTGACGGGCAGCATCAGAGACATTGAAGGTAGCAGGCACCATCAGAGACATTGAAGGTAGCGGGCACCATCAGAGACGTTGAAGGTGACGGGCACCATCAGAGACATTAAAGGTGGCAGGCATCATCAGAGACATTGAAGGTGGCGGGCACCATCAGAGACATTGAAGGTGGCAGGCATCATCAGAGACATTGAAGGTGGCGGGCACCATCAGAGACATTGAAGGTGGCGGGCACCATCAGAGACCTTGAAGGTAGCGGGCACCATCAGGTGGAGACGTTGAAGGTGACGGGCACCATCAGAGACATTGAAGGTGGCAGGCATCAGCAGAGACATTGAAGGTGGGGG
>JADBJO010004648.1:172500-182500 GCA_016801955.1 Conus betulinus
ATGTCGTGCTTGTTGTTGGTCAGTGAATTCGGTCAAGAATGCACTTGCCAGTATAGGACACAGCTGCATGCGTTTTGCCAGTATGCGCGTTCCGTAACAGCTGCACTGCTGGCGTTTGCAGTGTGAGGCAACTTACCGTGTGGACGCACAGATCAGAGCCTGGATTTGCAGCTGGCAAGAACGACGTTGGAAGCCTGGTCTCCGACTTGGCATACTGGGGTTGTGGTTAGCGGACAGAAAGCCATGAGTGGGGGCTGGATTACTGTTGGAAGTAAACACCATCAGCTGGCCAAGAATGCCACGAACGAAGAGAACTGTCAACTATGGCGTTTTTCTTTGCCAGAGCCCCGAACCAAGACCTGAAAGAGATGTCAGCGACCTCTGGCAGAAGACCAATGGAATGCACACACACCGGCTGCAGACTTTTTTCACTTGATGAAACCGTCCAGTTGGAAGGGAATTCCTGCCAAATGTTTCCCACAAACTGTAAAAGGGCAAATGGGTCGTGCCGACTACACCCTGCTCATGTCTTTTTTTTTTTTTTTTTTTTTTTTTTTTTTTACTCAGTCTGACCTTGTAAAGAGCAAAGAGATCAGATATCAAGATATAAGGTTAAATTCTTCATTTGCGATGATAACAGATAAGCATCGTGTGTGTATGTGTTGTGTGTGTGTGTTTGTGTGTGTGTGTGTGTGTGTGTGTGTGTGAAAGAGAGAGAGAGAGAGAGAGAGAGAGAGAGTGATATGACTTATCACTTACACAGTTTAACGCAGTGGTTGAGTGGTCTAACACAACGCCACGATAGGCAGAGAGGGACAAAGACAACATAGGATGTGCCATAAACAGCTCAGTTCTAAACGTGTTTACAGGAGAAGTAGGATGTGTGCGCATTCTGTGAAGACTTTTCCCCCCGAAAGGCACCTAGTGATGTTGATTTGCTTTAAGAACGTGACATTTTCTTTCATTCGATCTGACCAACGCGAGGTTGGAGATATACTTTCTCTTCGATCAGTCTTTTAGTCGAAAGGCTCCTAGTAATATTGCTCTAAGAAAATCAATATCGCTATTTTTTTTTTTTTTCGATCTGACCTACAGGCAGTCAAAGTATGCATTCTTTGCGATTAGTCTTTTTAGTTTCGGCGATGGTCTGGTTTTTGAGTTGTGGCATTCAAATGTCCATACAGTTCTATTTTGAAGCTGGCTTTCACCTCAGACGTGAACTCCGTTCTCAGTTGGGCTGATAGCGTTGTAACTAGTACGTAAACACATTAACCTTGCTATCGAACCGTGCAAACGAAAACAGTCGCCTTTTTTTAAAGTACTCGATGGCAAAGTGCCATGTCTAATAATAGTCGACCTGTCAATAGGGGTTATGGCCTGGCCGATCTGTTCCGTACGCGAACTGCGGAAATGACGCCAGAGGTACGATATAGTGTGTTGACGTCAGACACCCCCCCCCCCCCCCCCCCCCCCCCCCCCCCCCCCCCCCCCCCCCCCCGAGCTACTTTGTGTTCCATGGGCAGCGATCTACTCAACAGCACTTCATGTGGTAGAAAGCCCTGGGGTCTGACCTCAAAGGTCATTTCGTAGCTGACCACGCCCAGAAAACAACATACGACAACACAGAAGAAGAAGAAGAAGAAAGTTACGCCAGTGATAACAATAATAATGGGGGCATTAGGGAAACTTAGCAACACGGTGTATCGTATCTTTAAAAAAAAAAAAGGCAAACATGCAAAATCCTAGTGGCAGTAATAGTACAATAAAGGAAATCAAACATACACTGGAATCATAGCGGTAGTAATAGTACAAGTAAGGAAATCTAACACATACACTGGAATCACAGCGGCAGTAATAGTACCAGTAAGGAAATCTAACATACACTGGAATCACAGCGGCAGTAATAGTACAGTAAGGAAATCTAACATACACTGGAACCACAGCGGCAGTAATAGTACCAGTAAGGAAATCTAACATACACTGGAACCACAGCGGCAGTAAGAGTACCAGTAAGGAAATCATACATACACTGGAACCACAGCGGCAGTAATAGTACCAGTAGGGAAATCTAACATACACTGGAACCACAGCGGCAGTAAGAGTACCAGTAAGGAAATCTAACATACACTGGAACCACAGCGGCAGTAAGAGTACCAGTAAGGAAATCATACATACACTGGAACCACAGCGGCAGTAAGAGTACCAGTAAGGAAATCTAACATACACTGGAACCACAGCGGCAGTAAGAGTACCAGTAGGGAAATCTAACATACACTGGAACCACAGCGGCAGTAAGAGTACCAGTAGGGAAATCATACATACACTGGAACCACAGCGGCAGTAAGAGTACCAGTAGGGAAATCTAACATACACTGGAACCACAGCGGCAGTAAGAGTACCAGTAGGGAAATCTAACATACACTGGAACCACAGCGGCAGTAAGAGTAAGTACCAGTAGGGAAATCTAACATACACTGGAACCACAGCTGCAGTAAGAGTACCAGTAGGGAAATCTAACAAACACTGGAACCACAGCGGCAGTAAGAGTACCAGTAGGGAAATCTAACATACACTGGAACCACAGCGGCAGTAAGAGTACCAGTAGGGAAATCTAACAAACACTGGAACCACACAGCGGCAGTAAGAGTACCAGAAGGGAAATCTAACAAACACTGGAACCACAGCGGCAGTAAGAGTACCAGAAGGGAAATCTAAACAACACTGGAACCACAGCGGCAGTAAGAGTACCAGTAGGGAAATCTAACATACACTGGAACCACAGCGGCGGCAGTAAGAGTACCAGTAGGGAAATCTAACATACACTGGAACCACAGCGGCAGTAAGAGTACCAGTAGGGAAATCTAACATACACTGGAACCACAGCGGCAGTAAGAGTACCAGTAGGGAAATCTAACATACACTGGAACCACAGCGGCAGTAAGAGTACCAGTAGGGAAATCTAACATACACTGGAACCCACAGCGGCAGTAAGAGTACCAGTAGGGAAATCTAACATACACTGGAACCACAGCGGCAGTAAGAGTACCAGTAGGGAAATCTAACATACACTGGAACCACAGCGGCAGTAAGAGTACCAGTAGGGAAATCTAACATACACTGGAACCACAGCGGCAGTAAGAGTACCAGTAGGGAAATCTAACATACACTGGAACCACAGCGGCAGTAAGAGTACCAGTAGGGAAATCTAACATACACTGGAACCACAGCGGCAGTAAGAGTACCAGTAGGGAAATCTAACATACACTGGAACCACAGCGGCAGTAAGAGTACCAGTAGGGAAATCTAACATACACTGGAACCACAGCGGCAGTAAGAGTACCAGTAGGGAAATCTAACATACACTGGAATCACAGCGGCAGTAGTAGTACCAGTAGGGAAATCAAACATACACTGGAATCACAGCGGCAGTAGTAGTACCAGTAGGGAAATCAAACATACACTGGAATCACAGCGGCAGTAATAGTACAATTAGGGAAATCAAACATACACTGGAATCACAGCGGCAGTAATAGTACCAGTAAGGAAATCAAACATACACTGGAATCACAGCGGCAGTAATAGTACCAGTAAGGAAATCTAACATACACTGGAACCACAGCGGTAGTAATAGTACCAGTAAGAAATCTAACATACACTGGAACCACAGCGGTAGTAATAGTACCAGTAAGGAAATCTAACATACACTGGAACCACAGCGGTAGTAATAGTACCAGTAAGGAAATCTAACATACACTGGAACCACAGCGGTAGTAATAGTACCAGTAAGGAAATCTAACATACACTGGAACCACAGCGGTAGTAATAGTACCAGTAAGGAAATCTAACATACACTGGAACCACAGCGGTAGTAATAGTACCAGTAAGGAAATCTAACATACACTGGAACCACAGCGGTAGTAATAGTACCAGTAAGGAAATCTAACATACACTGGAACCACAGCGGTAGTAATAGTACCAGTAAGGAAATCTAACATACACTGGAACCACAGCGGTAGTAATAGTACCAGTAAGGAAATCTAACATACACTGGAACCACAGCGGTAGTAATAGTACCAGTAAGGAAATCTAACATACACTGGAACCACAGCGGTAGTAATAGTACCAGTAAGGAAATCTAACATACACTGGAACCACAGCGGTAGTAATAGTACCAGTAAGGAAATCTAACATACACTGGAACCACAGCGGTAGTAACAGTACCAGTAAGGAAATCTAACATACACTGGAACCACAGCGGCAGTAACAGTACCAGTAAGGACATCAAACATACACTGGAACCCACAGCGGCAGTAACAGTACCAGTAAGGACATCAAACATACACTGGAACCACAGCGGCAGTAACAGTACCAGTAAGGACATCAAACATACACTGGAACCACAGCGGCAGTAACAGTACCAGTAAGGACATCAAACATACACTGGAACCACAGCGGCAGTAACAGTACCAGTAAGGACATCAAACATACACTGGAACCACAGCGGTAGTAATAGTACAATTAAGGAAATCAAACATACACTGGAATCATAGCGGTAGTACATTAAGGAAATCAAACATACACTGGAATCATAGCGGTAGTAATAGTACAAGTAAGGAAATCTAACATACACTGGAATCACAGCGGTAGTAATAGTACAAGTAAGGACATCAAACATACACTGGAATCACAGCGGTAGTAATAGTACAATTAAGGACATCAAACATACACTGGAATCACAGCGGCAGTAATAGTACAAGTAAGGACATCAAACATACACTGGAATCACAGCGGCAGTAATAGTACAAGTAAGGACATCAAACATACACTGGAATCACCGGCAGTAATAGTACAAGTAAGGACATCAAACATACACTGGAATCACAGCGGCAGTAATAGTACAAGTAAGGACATCAAACATACACTGGAATCACAGCGGTAGTAATAGTACAATTAAGGACATCAAACATACACTGGAATCACAGCGGCAGTAATAGTACAATTTAAGGACATCAAACATACACTGGAATCACAGCGGCAGTAATAGTACAAGTAAGGACATCAAACATACACTGGAATCACAGCGGCAGTAATAGTACAAGTAAGGACATCAAACATACACTGGAATCACAGCGGTAGTAATAGTACAAGTAAGGACATCAAACATACACTGGAATCACAGCGGTAGTAATAGTACAGTAAGGACATCAAACATACACTGGAATCACAGCGGCAGTAATAGTACAAGTAAGGACATCAAACATACACTGGAATCACAGCGGCAGTAATAGTACAAGTAAGGACATCAAACATACACTGGAATCACAGCGGCAGTAATAGTACAAGTAAGGACATCAAACATACACTGGAATCACAGCGGCAGTAATAGTACAAGTAAGGACATCAAACATACACTGGAATCACAGCGGCAGCGGGGAGAATGACAAGTATCACGGACATGTATTAGCTGCAGTAGCAGTGAAAGTCGTTGTCGTCGCTGACGTTATCAATCGTCGTTGTCGTCTCAATCGTCGTCATGGTAGCAGCAGCAGCAGCAGTAGAGTTTGAGTAGTAATGGCAGCAGTCGTGTGGTAATATCTTTGAGCCTCACCAGCAGTTTGACTGGTGGAAACAAGGAAAATAAAGGACAAAATATACCTTTCTATCCGTACAATGTAATTAGGGCGTTGCTTAGTATTAAGGAAATGCCTAGTGCATTGGTTCCTGCTTCTAGCATTTTCTCTGTCTTCATTTTTTCTGTTGATCACTCGTGATTGTCTTGACAGAATCGAACATGCAATAAACTCTCTCTTCCACATGAAAATAGTCGAAGCATGCGCATTTTGCCATGCAGCACACTTGCATGCAGGATAGACTGTAAGCTGGTATTTCCAGGCCCAGGTGCACGCATGTCAAAGGTGACAGACGTTAACATTATTTGGTTCGGTCTGACACTGTGTCTTACAGGGTAAAATTTAACTCCTGGACAGGGAACAAATAACCTCTCGTCGTATAACAAAGAAAAGTAGAATAAACGAAACTTTGCATGCTTTTAATCATTGGATACAAGGTATTTGGCAAATAAGAGCCATCTCATTTCCTAGAGAGTTGTTCAGGATTAACAACTGCATTCTGTCTGGCAACACAGACTGAAAAGGAATTCAAACACTTATGTCAAAGAAATGAGCCAGCGGTTATTTGAGAAAGCTTTGTCAATGGATCGATTCTGACAACTGATCCAAACTGATGGGCGGTATCACTGGCGGAGCAGCTGAGCTACCCTTGTCATACCCTGTGGCCGCGGTGTGGTGTTTGATATGCTATCCAGTTTTGGCGGAGAGACAGTTCCACACAAAGGAGCAGCCCAAGATGATCGATCGTCTTGATCCCTCTGACCACACTGTCCGCAGGCGCCAAGACTGGCTGTCATCGATATCAACCGACAGCCAGCAAGGCTATGGACTACTGGAGCCTTCATCAACAGAGGATTCAGCCCGTCCATTATCGTGGGTTCATCCTACCGAGATTTGAATGTTAAGTTATGAAACGAAGATTTACACTTTTGTGTGTTTATTGGGAAAGATAGCAAATATACCACACAATGAAAGAGTCTGTGCTAAGTGACCGTTCAGTGAACTCAGGGTCGAATTTGCACTTGGCATGTAAATGAAAATTGTCAATGACGGCAGAGTAAAACTGCTGCCTCACACTTTACTTGATATTCAGCATAAAATATTTTAAGTATGTTTGTTTTTAGAAAACGAGAATGTCGTAAACATTTTTGAATGTTCAAATGTGTTCTGTTAAAGCACGTTAATGACGTGATTCGACAGGTTTCTTTCTTTATGCATACATTTCCCACCACCCGTAACCCCATCCCCACCTCTCTCTCTCTCTCTCTCTCTCTCTCTCTCTCTCTCTCTCTCTTCTTACAGCAAAGTGTTCATGTGCCATTGTATTTTCGTTGATTTCGTCAGCCATTTGCAGTTGTCTAAGCTTTCGTCGAGTTGTTCTGTGTGTGTATTTTTTTTAATCCTATAACCCAACCGACCGCACAGGCTGTGAAACACAGGAAAAAATAAAAGAGCCCACCCTGGAAAACGATGGCATGCTAAAAACGCCTCAACACGACATGGTAGCTGAACTGCTGACCTCCTGAAGACCCACACTGGGCCCTGCTGTCAGCACCCGCCATGCTGACTGGTTTCTCTCTCCTAGAGTTTTTAAAAACCAACATAAAGAAAAATCGTGAAAAGAATTCAACTGGAACAATGGAGGGACATCCAATGACCGTTGGTCAAACAGACAGTGCAGGCAGGATGACCAGTGTCCACTCTGCACAGTGTGCTCAGCTTTCACTGGGACATGGAGGACATCCAATGACCGTTGGTCAAACAGACACTGCAGGATGACCAGTGTCCACTCTGCACAGTGTGCACAGCTTTCACTGCCTGGTTGCCAGCTTGCAGAAGGAAAGAAGAAGGAAAAAAAAAAAAGGGGGGGGGGGGGGGGGGGAGCTGGCATGTCATAAATGTGGTCCGAAAAGAAGCGTAAAGAGAGTTTTCAGAACGGACACAGGAGAATGGCCCACACAGGCAGAAACATCGTCGACAACAATGAAAAAAGACGAATGTTAGCAATAATAATAATTATGATAATGATAATGATGTTAGTAATCATGATAATAGTACACATAATATCATAAATGATAATAATCATAGTAATGATAGAATCAATGATAATAATAATTGATAATTTTTACACAGTGTAGAGGAGAGTCAAAGAAAGGAGGAGGTTGCCAGCCCACACCATCCTGAGGACGGAGAGAGGTCAGTGTACTGAATGACCCGCAGGCGACCCTTTGAGGACTTTCAGAGAAAAAACTGCGGGGGAAGGAGGGGGTGGGGGGAGGGGTGGTGTTAATTGCAGCGGACATGGTCAAGACCTCTGATGCACGCAGGTGGCGAGAGCTTGCGTCATTCTGCGCATGGACAGGAAAGGAGTGACCGACTGGTCGCCAGTGACGGTGGCAAGACGAGTTTTGTGTTGTTGTTGTTGACAGCACCAGAAAAAAAAAGTTCAAAACTTGGAAAAAAAAAGTCGGTTTGTTTGTTGCAGAGATGAAGGGAGTGGGAGGGGTGTGGAGGTGTGTATGTGTGTGTGTGTGTGTGTGTGTGTGTGTGTGTGTGTGTAATTCGATGAGTAAATAAATAGACAAACAGACAAGTCTGTAAGACGGCCAGATGCCAGGGATGCTCCATGAAACGATAAAACTGGTCCTGTGCATGACACAGGGGACTGAACCAAACCCTCACTACAGGAAGTGAACACGCACCAGGCTACAGACAGTCCTCTCCTCCGTATACTGAGTGAGTAAGACAACAATCCGCCTGACGGCCAGTTCCAGAATAATTCATGATTCGGTAATGTGGCAGCAGCAGCAACGTTGAGCCCGAATGACGACCTCAGGGTGGACGGGTGGGGTGAGGGATCGGGGTGGGGGCTTTGAACATCTGTTAATTTTGTAAAGATTCTTCAGAACAACAGCGTACATTCCTTGTGTCAAAAATGGCGATGTGCAAATTGCAGTTTATGTTGAAATACTGGTTTCTTGATTTCCCTTGATTTCTTGGAGGAAACCCTATACTGTGTTCACTGTTAGAGAGAAGAAAACCTACACTGTGTTCACTGTTAGAGAAAAACTTATACTGTGTTCACTGTTAGAGAGAGGAAAACCTATCCTGTGTTCACTGTTAGAGAGAGGAAAACCTATCCTGTGTTCACTGTCAGAGACAGGAAAACCTATCCTGTGTTCACTGTCAGAGAGAGGAAAACCTATCCTGCGTTCACTGTTAGAGAGAGGAAAACCTATCCTGTGTTCACTGTTAGAGAGAGGAAAACCTATCCTGTGTTCACTGTTAGAGAGACGAAAGTCTATACTGTGTTCATTGTCAGAGAGAGGGGAAAACCTATACTGTGTTCACTGTTAGAGAGAGGAAACCTATACTGTGTTCATTGAAAGAGAGGGGAAAACCTATACTGTGTTCACTGTTAGAGAGAGGAAAACCTATACTGTGTTCACTGTTAGAGAGAGGAAAACATATACTGTTTTCACTGTTAGAGAGAGGAAAACCTATCCTGTGTTCACTGTTGAGAGAGGAAAACCTATACTGTGTTCACTGTTGAGAGAGGAAAACCTATACAGTGTTCACTGTTAGAGAGAGAGGAAAACCTATCCTGTGTTCACTGTTAGAGAGAGGAAAACCTATACTGTGTTCACTGTTAGAAGAAAACCTATCCTGTGTCACTGTTAGAGAGAAGAAAACCTATCCTGTGTTCACTGTTAGAGAGAAGAAAACCTATCCTGTGTTCACTGTTAGAGAGAGGAAAACCTATCCTGTGTTCACTGTTAGAGAGGGGAAAACCTATCCTGTGTTCACTGTTAGAGAGAGGAAAACCTATCCTGTGTTCACTGTTAGAGAGAGGAAAACCTATCCTGTGTTCACTGTTAGAGAGAGGAAACCTATCCTGTGTTCACTGTTAGAGAGGGGAAAACCTATCCTGTGTTCACTGTTAGAGAGAGGAAAACCTATCCTGTGTTCACTGTCAGAGAGGGGAAAACCTATCCCTGTGTTCACTGTCAGAGAGAGGAAAACCTATCCTGTGTTCACTGTCAGAGACAGGAAAAAACCTATCCTGTGTTCACTGTCAGAGAGAGGAAAACCTATCCTGTGTTCACTGTCAGAGAGAGGAAAACCTATCCTGTGTTCACTGTTAGAGAGAGGAAAACATATCCTGTGTTCACTGTTAGAGAGAGGAAAAACCTATCCTGTGTTCACTGTTAGAGAGAGGAAAGAAAAGCGACCTTCCTGTGATGACACCGTTCACAGTGACATCGAAAACTGCCTTCAAGCGGTTGGGGTGGGGTGTTTGGGTTTCTTTTTTCTTTCTTTCTTTCTTTTTTTTTTTTTATTTCCCCCGGCTTTGCTGGCGCCGTTTACTT
>JADBJO010004649.1:0-5000 GCA_016801955.1 Conus betulinus
TGGGGGGGGGGGGGGGGTGGTTGGGGTAGAAAAATGGGGGGGGTTAGACAATAGAAAATGGGGTTAGCATAGAACTAGAATAAAGGGTAGAAATATCGGGGGGGTAGAAAACTTAGCAAAAAACGAAGATCTACCGCTCCGCAACCACGTAGAAAAAAAGTCGCAAATGGGGGGGAGGGGGGGAATGGCAATAATGATAGCCCAGTCCGCCACGGGTAGGAGGGGATGCATATGGATACTAAATCAAGTATTCAAGCCGAAGTGAGAGGAGAGGAGAGAGAGAGGAGAGAGATGAGAGGATGAGGAGAGAGAGAGGGAGCGAGAGCGATGAGGAGAAGTGGGCGGCGATGGGGTTGAGGGGTGTGGGGTTTTTTTTTTTTTGTTTTTTCTTTTTTTTTTTTTTTTTTTTTTTTGTTGTTTTTTTTTTTGTTGGTGGTGTTTTTTTTTTCTTTTTGTGGGGGGGGGTTTTTTTTGGGTTTTGGTTTTGGGGGGGGGGGGGGGGGGGGGGAGAGAGTCAATAAGAAGATATAAAAGCATAATATAGCGTACGAAGAATGACAATATGGAGGGCAGGAGGGAGGTAGTATGGAAAAAGAACACACCACAAACCAACACACACACACACCAACACACACACCACACACAACACACACACACACACATACGCGCGCGCGACGCGCTCGTTGCTACATAAAGACATCTTACTAAACAAAATAACATGCATGTGAATTTCAAGTACAAAAACACTGCTCGTAATAGTCAGGTACAGACATAAGGCAACAGAGGGTGGTTGGTGGGTTGGTGGTGGATTCATTTGGTGGAGTATGCAAGTATCTTGGCACATGCCATTGGACTTTGTGTAGATGAATGTATTGTGTTGTGCTGTTGTAAGGTTGAATGCATTGATCTGCTTGCGTGCTGGTTGATTCAGGGAGCGAGTTCCATTGACGGGAACCCTGAATATCGTTATATGTCTGGATGTTAAAATGGATTGGATCAAGGTCATTTAGGAAACAGGGAAATGTAGTAGTTGTGTAGAGTCATTGAGGATATTTATGCGAATCTGTGAACTAAAAACTAATGTTTGGGGTGCCTTCCAGGACACAATCTTATGAATATGATCCACTTGGTTGTATTCTAATCTCAGACTTCTTAAGGGGAGTTCGAGAACTTGAATCGCCGGAGAGGAGAGAGAGGGAAGAGAGAGAGAGTAGGGGGGAGGGGAGGACAGAGGGGGGAGGGAGAGAGGAGAGGGGAGGGAGGGAGAGAGAGGGAGCGACAAGACAGAGAGGAGGGAGGGAGAGAGAGGAGGGGAGGCGGGAGAAGAGGAGGAGGAGGAGAGGGGAGGGAGACCGGAGAGGGGAGGGAGGAGAGGGAGAGACGGAGATTAGGGAGGAGAGAAGGGAGGGAGAAGGAAGACGAGACAGAGAGAGACAGAGGGGGGGAGAGAGAAAAAGAGGAGGGAGGAAGACAGAAGACACGGAGGAGGAGGAGGAGACAGGAGGGAGGAGGAGACGCGGGGAGAGGAGAAGAACAGCGAGGAGAGATCAGCAGACCGAGGGGGAGGACAGACGAGACAGAGAGACAGGACAGAAGAGCGAGAGGAGGATCGGGCGGAGGAAGGGTAGAAAGAAAGGAAGGAGACAACAAACCCAGGGAGGAGGGGAGGGGGAGGACAGACAGAAGACCCCGAACCGACAGACAAACACAAACAAAGAAAGTAGAGAACGTGGAGAGACTGAGAATGGGACTGGGGAGATATCAAGAGTCAGGCCTTCCCCAACAGTAGGAAGAGACAGAACAATAGCTATAAGCACGGTGCACTGGCTTTGATCCAAATTGAAAAAATAGATCTCTTAAACAGAGATCGTCTTTGGTTTCAAATGAGAAGAAGCGAGACAAGATGGAAAAAGAAAGAGAAAAAGGCGAAGCAGAGAGATACTCAGACGTGGCCGGGAGGGTCAGGCCTGGGGTGGCGGTGGAGACAGGAGACGGAGAGAGAGAGAGACCCGATGAGAGAGGGAGAGACGAGGAGTCGGTGAGGGAGAGAGCGAGGGGAGAGAAAGAGAGAGAGAGGAGAGAGAGGAAAGGGGGGGGGGAAGGGGAGGGAGCAAAGGGGGGGGGGGGGAGCAAAGGGGGGGAGCGGGGGGGCAGAAAAGCTCGATGTGTGTGTGTGTGTGTGTGTGTGTGTGTGTGTGTGGTGTGTGATGCGGCTTGGTGTTTTTGTTTTTTTTTTTTTTTTTTTTTTTGTTGTGTTTTGTATTTGGTACATGTGTGTATAGTGTGCGTGGGTGTGTGAACAGATATGAGAGAGAGAGAGAGAGCGAGAGAGAGTGTGTGTGGTGTGGGTGCACATTGTTGTGTGGTGTGTGTGTGTGTGGGTGAGTGTGTGTGTGTGTGTGGCGGTGTCGTGCGTGTTCGTGTGTGGATGTGTGAGGACAGAGAGAGGGGAGAAGCGAGATGAGAGAGGAGGAAGAGAGTGTGTGTGTGGAGGTGTGAGAGAGAAGGAGAGAGAAAGTATAGAGGAAAGAGAGGAGCGGAGGAGAGAGAGAGTTTGTGTAGGTGTGTGTGTGTGTGTGTGGTTGTGTGTGTGCTCGCGCGCGGTGTGTTGCAATGCATGCATAACACCCACACCCACACACACACACACACAAACACAAACCACACCACCCACACCCACACATCACACACAAACACAGTACATGAAGTCCATTCCATCCCGGTCCTATGCCCGCCCAGCCCCCCCCCCCCCCCCCCCCCCCCCCCCCCCCCAAGACAACCAATGTACAGCCAATAGCCTCTTCACAAGAGACAGACAGGACGGGACAGGGGTATTCGGATCCGGATGATTTTTATTCTAGGAACAGCACCTTATGATGGGGATGGATACACAATTGACAAAAATGATGGTATAAAAGCATAATGGATCAACGGGAAAAACAGCACCTGCTCAAGCACAAACTGTGAACGGAGTTTGAAGGCTTTGTATAGTACCAGGCAAGTGTTAACAAATATTTGTTTACACAACATCCTCTTTAGTGCGGCCATAGTAGTAAGACGAGTTCCAAATACCGATGGGTGTGTGAATATGTTGTGGTTGGTCGGTAAATATTTAGGCGGAATGAAATCATCTCTAAGACCCACAAGGCAGTACACTGTCGTACAATAGAAACTTCATAGTCATATGCATTTTTGCATACTGGAACACAGAGGCCAGGGGGTGACAAAGAGAGGGAGAATTAGGTGTGGTGTGGGAGGGGGGGGGGGGGGGGGAGTGATGGGGATAAGGAGCGGGACTGAGGGGGTGGTGTGGTCAGGAGCGGGGGGGGGGGGGGGGGGATTCAGGAGCGGGAGTGAGTTGAAGTGAGGAATGGTAGGTGAGGAGGAAGGAGGGCGAGGGGGGAGGGTGAGGGGTGGGTGTGAGGGCTGATCTCTTGTCGGATGGATGGTCGTCGGTTTTTGACCCTAGGCCTCATCAAGAGGAGCATCAGCAATCGTCAGCGAGACAGCAGGCAGGCCGACAGAAATAGAAACCTTTTTAACTCCGGAGAGGTAAGCATAGACACACAGGCTGGGAGGGAGCTGAGAGAGAAAGAGAGGGGGATGAGCCGGGGTAAGCCGGGGGGAGAGAGAGAGAAGAGAGAGAGAGAGAGAGAGAGAGAGGAGAGAGAGAGGAGACAGAGACCGACAGAGACAGAGGCAGACTGAGACAACAGAGAGATGAGACAGAGAGAGATAGAAGAGGGATAGACGATAAGAGCAGAGAAAGACGCCAGAGAAAGACGAGAGACAGACAGACCAGAGTGAGAGAGAGAGAGAGAGGAGAGTAACCATACAGAAAGAAAATCGCATCTCAGAAAAATGTAAAGGCCCACCGACCAACAACGCATTACAACAATAGCAACGCACACAACAAACACCACAGAATAACACAAGCAGCAACATGTTGTACGTAGGAAGAACGAAAGAAAAAAAAAAATGGCAACATGAACAAATGAATGAATAAGTAAGGAAACGAAAAGTAAAAACAAAAAAACAAAAACACAAAAAAAAAAAGAAGAAAAAAAAAGAAAAAAAAAAAAAAAAACGAAAAAGAAGAAACTTTTAAGAAAATTGCAAACAGACAATGTGTTCTACAAAAAAAAATTTTAAAAAAAACCAATAAAAAGAAAAAAATGATTTAATGAAAGATGGGTAAATCAACAAGTCGATTTTTTTTCAAAGGAATGAACGAAAGATGGACAAATAAAGAAAGCAGTTGCTATTCAAAGGAAGGACCCAAAGAGGACAGATACGTTGAAGAAAGTTCTTCAAAGATAGAAACCCTGAAGAAGAAAAAAAAAAATCAACGAAAGAAATTCAAACGAATGGCAATCTTATTCCCAGAAAGATGAAGTCTATTTCAGCTCAGAACGAAACACAAGACGAACACTGCTTCAACCAATTTGCAGTGAACAGATTCCGGTGCTCAGATGTTCCGAATTCCAGCGCCAGTGTCAGGGAGATACCATCAGGTGCCACTCAAACCGACTCTCTCTGCAGCTGGGACCACAGTCTGGCACACAGGTGGTGGGGGGGTGGGGGGGGGGGGGGGAGGCAGCAGGTGTGCGGGTGTAACAGTGAGCAAAAACACTAACTGGTGGAGGAAGGAGAGATGGGGGGGATTGGTGGGGGGATGGATGGATGGATGGATGGATGGATGGATGGATAGATGGATGGATGGATGGGTAGATGGATGGATGGATGTACAGGTGGATGTACGGATGGATGGATGGATGGATGGATGTACAGGTGGATGTACGGATGGACGGATGGATGGATGGATGTACAGGTGGTGGATGGATGGATGGATGGATGGATGGATGGATGATGGATGGATGGATGGATGGATGGATGTACAGGTGGATGGATGGATGGATGGATGGATGTACAGGTGGATGTACGGATGGATGGATGGATGGATGGATGGATGGATGGATGGATGGATGGATGGATGGATG
>JADBJO010004649.1:10000-12500 GCA_016801955.1 Conus betulinus
CTCGTTTCCCTGGGCAAGTCTAAGACAACAGACAGACATTCTGTCAGAACGAGTGCCTTGTTCACCCACAACGCATTTCCATGGTGAAGAAGGTTTCAGCATCACACTGCTTTCCATAAACGTCATCGACCCCCCGTCATACACACACACACACACACACACACACACACACACACACACACACATATATATATATATATATATATATATATATATATATATATATATATATATAGATATGTATATATATATAACATATATATATATATATAGTGATGAACAATAAGTCGTCAACACCGCCCACGGAGTTCTTTTTTTTTTTCATTCCAAGCTTTCGCCAAAAAGCTTCTTGAGGAACCGATGGTACTTACATCTCTTAGCAGCAATGACATCAATACTATTGACGTCACAGTAGACTACATCAATTTAAAAACCACGACACATTTTCTGTGTGTATGCACATCCGTCCGTGTGAGCAAGCAACCCTCAAGGTTGTTCTGATACGAGTATTTTTTCCCCCTCTTTTGTTCAATCTAGATCGTTAGTCTGCTACAGTTAACAACTTTGGGAGGGCCCAAAACAAAGAGTCATACACTGAAACAAAAAATGTAGTAACCTCTCCACACGTTTTCAACACCGGGGCGTTTCTATGAGCGGCATCTTCCTTGGGATGTTGATGTCGTGTATGTACTGACGAGAGACTGTCCACAATCTTCCAGCAAAATAAGTCTGCACAGGGGAGGGAATCCTTTGTTCGCAGTCTGTGAAGACTGCCCCCACCCTCTCCCCCTTTCTGCAAGGCACTGGCATGAGAATTTTAGCGTGTGATATCCCGTGTGAAACGATGCATTAAAAAAAAAAAATTGATATAAAAACGGCACACCCCACGAGGGTAAAATAAAAAAAAAAGCTAACACGCACGTAAAACCCCATATGTCTATTATATTCATAGTTACTTTTGTTTTCTTTTCGTTTCTTTTCCAGTGAGACTGCTTGTTTTCGTTTTTTGTATTACATCGCAGATTTATGAGCTTGTATAGCGGAAACAAATTACAACTCTGAAGTTTTTTTTTTTTTTAAAGCTTTAAAATTTGTAACGGAAAACAGCGCAGGTGAATAATTCATCCGTCGTATAACGACTACGACTTGGTAAACATTCGCCGGGCAGGAAGTAGGGAACGAGAGTGAGCAAGTGGGGGGGGGGGGGGGGGGGGGGGGGGGGGCGGGGAGGGGGGGGGGGGGGGGGAGCGGGGACAGGGCGGTGAGGAAGATGTTGAGTTGAGAGGAAGTAGGGGTGGGTGGTGCCTCCCATTTTTTACATTATTATTTTCTTTTTCTTTTTTCTTTCCTCCCTTTATTTTTTATTCATTTTCTTTTAGTGGGGCCTCCATCCTCTTTTTTTTTTCTCCCCCACTTGTTCTTTTTTTTCTTCTTCTTTCTTCAAAGCCTCTCACGCAATGAACAGTCTGTGTGTTTCGTTACCGATAGACACTGGCTTTTGCGGAGAGAGGAAATAGATACGGGTGGGAAGACAAATGGGTAGGAAAGAGATGAAGGTTGAGGGCGAGAGGGGGAGGGGGGAGGAGGGGGGAGCGAAAGATGAAGAAGATGAAGGTAATTAAAAGTCTGACCATGAAACCTTTCACTGAAGTTGGACAGAACCGCTTCATTACAATCAGCTGACGTTGACGTGCAGCTCAGGGACAAGGCTCTGATGGACCCCCCCCCCACCACCCCACCCCCGCTTCCCGCCCTAGCAGTGATACCCATCCATAGTGTCCATTAGAGACGTACCACTTTTAATTCAATAGTATTCTCACCACAACGACAGAAAACAACAACAACAACAAAATCGAAATAACAAAATTTGCCTTTCTTGGGGGGGGGGTGGGGTGGGGGGGGGTGTCAAACTCGAACACTGCATGCGTCAAAATAGGTGTTTTGTTCCCCGTTCTGACCATTTTCACTTCGCTGTGATTGTTTGAAACAAGAAACATGCGGGAAAAGGTAGGGAGGGAAAATGTGTTCTGATAAAAATGAGTCTGCTATGAATACTCTAACCAGTAGTGTACTCTCTCTCTCTCTCTCTCTCTCTTTCGCTCTCTTTCTTTCCCTCTCTCTCTCTCCCCCTGTCTCTCTCCCTGTCTCCCTCTCTCTCTCCCCCCTCTCTCTCCTCTCCTCTCTCTCTCCCCCCCCCCCCCCCTCTCTCTCTCTCTGTCTACGGTGGGTTCCCAAATGACTCTCAGAGATTGACAGCTCCCTACGGACTGCCGGTACAAGGGTTGCAACTGGACGCGTTCAGGTGTAGCTGTGCATATAATTGTCATGGTGCGGCGTGATGCCACTGTAGGAGCACGGGAGAAAAGACTGCGACAAAAACAAGTTCACCTGCTGAGGGCCAGACAGTCTGAAAGATTAAGAGAGATTAACTGTTTATCCTTTTGCCCCCTGTGGGGGGAGAGGGGGGGGGGGGGCTTATAAGGGATGAACTCACGTCAGT
>JADBJO010004649.1:22500-27500 GCA_016801955.1 Conus betulinus
ATCGGACACAGAGAACGCCAACTCTTCGAAAGATCAGGTTGAACACCGAGAACGCACCGACTAATCCGACTTTATGACGTTGATGGATCCGAGGTGAGCTTCGACATCTAAGCCCACACGGCGCTTCAAGGCAATTTGTGACCGGGCTCGTCCAATTAGTAAAGACGTGATAAGGGCTAATGAACACATCGCAATTTCAGCGGGTCATGATATACAGGCAGAGAGGCCACTCCTTCCACCAAATGGCTCTGAGCTGCGATTACGACTCCAGAACAAACCGTCAAACGTGAAAACCGACAACTCGGCAGTCACTGATGTTCTGAGTGCTGCAGTTTCGGGTTTTTTTTTTTTTTTTTTTTTTCCTCCATCCGCGTCAAGCCAGGGTCTAACACAGGCACAGGAGCCAGCCAGTCATTCAGGCGTGAGTTAGGTAGGATAGTTGCTCGACACACACACACACACACACACAGACACAGACACACAGCCTGGCCACCACAACAATCCGGCCACAACAATGGATCGGATTTGGCCTGAGGTCAAGTACGTGGAAGGCACGCAAATCACGTGTCCATCTGTGTCCAGCAGTCCGTGTCCAGGTATTGCACGTGTGTTTGGGGTCAGGCTAACTTCCCATCGTCCCACCGTTTTAGGAGCTTTATAGAAACATGTTCTCTATCAAATCTGTCCTCTCTATCGTTCCCCGGCTATAAAAACGTCCCCGTTCTAAACTGATCCGCATTGATTTCCGAGTTCACAGCTGGGGCAACGATTATCCTTGCCAAGCCAAAATACCAGCACAAACTAGGCCACGCGAAAGGGCTATAATTACAACCAATACTTTTTTTTAGCTATGGCTCACAACTTCCCTATGAATTATGAGGCGGATCAAAGGGGGATCGGAAATAAGTCAGTTTAAACAGGCTTGGACGTACATCACTGACGCGGCAAACAGAATGAAATGCACACACTGTTCACAAGAAAACCGCAGCAGTTTCACCGAGCTCATACACACTGACTGACGTCGGTTCTATTTCACCATTAAGGTGCGCATTTTTTTAACACACACACACACACACACACACACACACACACACACACGTGCGCGCACGATCTTACAAAATTCTGCCTCTAACACTGGTTAAACCAAAAAAAAAAAAAAAAAAAAAAAGGAAGAACCAAAAAAAAAAAACCGTTACTCCTGACGCTTCACAGACAAGCATTTCCATTCAATAGGCCTACAGAGGACGAAGATCTCCACCCTAAATAATGGAATCCAATTTGACAGGGGGGGGGGGGGGGGGGAGGGGGGGGAGGGGGGGGGGGGGGGGGGGGGGAGAAGTCTGTATGTTATACTATGTCTCATTCATTTCCCTCGGCCATTCTTACATCTGCGGACTGAAGTCTCCATTCAACCAGCTCCTATAAAAGTTTCTGCGCACTTGATCGGAACCCCCCCCCCCCCCCCCCCCCCCCCCCCCTCCCTTCAAAAAAACGACACGCAAACACACATTGTGCACTACGCGTTTACACGAAAGGCCTCTATTACTTACACCGACACAGCTACACGCAATACGCATTCACTGGTGACACCCAGCGATTCTTTCAGTTGGTACAACATAAAAAAAAAAAATTTTTTAAAAAAGCGTTCGCCTATATGTCTGAAAAGCTGACCTCTTTGCACACGTGAGGTGACGCAGCAAGCTGTCACGATGAAGTGCTGGCCTTTGCCACACAGACGGAGGCCACGGACGATACGGGGTGAAGAAGCGGACTCGGGGGCCATTTGTTTTAACTACACATGGACGCGACAGGTGGTCGCCACCACTCCCTCTATGTGTGTGTGTGTGTGTGTGTGTGTGTGTGTGTGTGTGTGTGTGTAGTGTGTGTGTGTGTGTGTGGTGTGTGTGTGTGTGTGTGTGTGTGTGTGTGTGTGTGTGTGTGTGTGTGTGTGTGTGTGTGTGTGTGTGTGTGTGTGTGTGTGTGTGTGTGTGTGTCTATGTGCAGTGTGTGTGTGTGTGTGTGTGCGTGTGTGTGTGTGTGTGTGTGCGTGCGTGCAGAATGTGTGTGCATGTGTGCGTGTGTGTGTGCGTGCGTGTGCGCGCGTGCGTGTGTGTGTAGTGCGCGCGCTCGCGCGCGCGCGCGTGTGTGTTAGTGTATGTGTGTACCCCCACTAGGAGAATGTCCTTCACAGATAACGCCGTATGATATTAGCTGGCAGAGGACATGGACTCGTTTGCCGACACATGCTGAGCGCTGCAATCTGTCTCTGTTGAATGTGGTGAGAGAGAGAGAGAGAGAGAGAGAGAGAGAGAGAGAGAGAGAGAGAGAGAGACAGAGAGAGAGAGAGGGGGGGGAGATCGAGAGAGAGAGAGAATAGAGAAACAGATCGAAAGAGCGAATGTGAATACAGAGAGAGAGACAGAGACATAGAGAAAGAATAGAGAGAGAGAGAGAGACAGAGAGACAGACAGCGAGAGAGAGTAGAGACACGCGAGACAGAGAGAGAGAGAGAGAGAGAGAGAGAGAGAGAGAGAGAATATAGAGAATGGAGATACACAAAGACAGAGAGTCCAGACAAGTGAGGTATGGAGGAGAGAGAGAGGGGGGAGGGGGGGGGGGGGGGGGGGGGGGGGGGGGGGGGAGGAATGCATGTGTGGAGACGGTAGAGACGCATTTGAGAAGAGACGTTTGGGACGGTGGGTTAAAAAAAATGATGGGTATATTATGGCTATGGTGCCCTGTCAGTATCACAACAGATTTAGCTGAATGTCGGGGACTCTTTTCCTGTTGGGATCGCATTTGCGCATTTGTGTGTATATATGTGTGTGTGTGTGTGTGTGTGTGTGTGTGTGTGTGTGCGCGCGCGCGCGCGCGCGCGTGTGTGTGTGTATGTGTATGTGCGTGCGTACGCGTGTGTGTGCGTGCGCGCGTGCGCGTGTGTGTTGTGTGTGTGTGTGTGTGTGTGTGTGTGTGTGTGTGTGTGTGTGTTGTGTGTGTGTGTGTGTGTGCACGCGCGCGCGTGTGAGAGCGCGCAAAAAGCCTTACGAGAAAATGTCCATGTGCGTGTGACAATAATGACAGAAAGACAGCGAATAATGATTGGATTTTTTTTTTAAGAGCTTTCTGATGTCACTTAGAACTTTACGACTCTGAACTACACATTCCGCATCGCGGCATTCAAGACAACACACATCAGCATGCAAAACACCAGGGGAGACAACGCACTGCTGCAGAGTCACTTCGACAGAGTTGGTGGGGCATGTTCGACTCTTAGGTCGCAGGATCAGCTCGGTGGCAGAGCGCCGGACTCGTAATCTTGGTGATCCTGGGGGGTTGCGGGGGTCAAACCTCCGCCGGGCCGTTTCGTACAGGTGGATTTTTCGCTCGGAGTTAACACAGGTTTTTCTGACTCCATTTCCCACACAGTCTTTCGAATGAGTCTGTAAACCGATGTCCGTGTGTGGAAGCTCGCATAACATCTTGCACACACGTAAAATCCGTAAAATCCCATCACCAACTTTCGATAGAAGAAGGCCAGTTTGGCCATTGTTAAGGATGACACGTTTCACATAGCATGCACCCTGCGTAAGAAATGAAAAGAATGAAGGAAGCAAGGAAAATGAGTGAGTGAACGATACTGACTAGATGAGTCGGGAAACGACTGAATGAAGCGCCAGCTGGCAGCTCTTCAGTCGGCACTACCCAGGTAGGCAGCCCGTTGTGTAAACGAGTGTGGATTGTAAAGCGCTTAGAGCTTGGTCTCTAGCCGAGGATAGGCGCTAGAAAAGTATCATTCATCATCATCATCATCATCATCATCATCATATGATGATAATAAAGGACATTTAGTAAGGCAAGGTAAGGTAATGTTGCTTACAGCCCAGCCGACCGCAAAGGGCCATATCAGGGCTGTCACCGCGCTGACGTCAACTAACAAGTCGTCAGCATGCACCCTGCATAAGAAATGAAAAAGAAAGAAGAAAAGAAAAGATTTCATACACTCTTTAAAATGCATCTTCTAAAAACCCCACCCGAAATTTTGTTAAAAATCTTTCCACTATAAAAATCTCATAAAGGACATAACCTACTAATCCGCTGACTAATGTCAATAATTCCTTACCCAACAGGCCCAACAGGAGTGAGCCCCCCCCCCCCCCCCCCCCCCCCCCCCCCCCCCCCCACCCCACCCATCCCCATCATCCTTTGTGGAGCTAGCGGCAAAGGTGCGCCCCCCCCCCCCCCCCCCCCCCCCCCCCACCCCACACCCTATTCCCTTCTTTGAGGGAGACTGGTCACCGCGTCTGTCCACGTTCCCATTCACTTCCCGACACTGCTCAACATGACAGAACGGACTGTGACCTGGGATTCTCTTCAGAGGGCCCGCCCGCCAGACCTCATGGCGAAAGCTCGTCCGTGTCTGGAGTTGTACTGTCTTCACCTGTCAGAGGAACAGCAACGAGCGGGGCTATGGGATGCACAGGGCAGTTGCTTGACGATGGGCTCTTCAGTCATGAAATATGGGCTGGTACGCCCCCCGTGGTGGTTCTGTCGTGTCACATCCAGTGGCCATTACACAATGGCATCTGCCAGGGAGCAGTTATGTCCTCTTGACGTCTTAATGGAACGCCCTGTGCGTGCCCGCACCCTGTGTGAACACAGCGCAGGCTACCAAGGGTGGTGCAGGATTGCTCCCAGCTGGTTTGTACGGTAGTTGAGGACAGCACATCTCTCTCTCTCTCTCTCTCTCTCTCTCTCTCTCTCTCTCTCTCTCTCTCTCTCTCTCACCTTCGGGTGCATCTTTTTCTTTCAACCGTTTATGCAGATAAATGATCTCTCGACCTCGAAGACTTGTCACACACACACACCAAAAAATGACCTCACTGGTAACGGCGCTTGAAAAGCTTCTTCTTCAGAATGGACTTCATGATTAACAAAGCTAGGTAGAAAGAGTGACAGGCGGCAGGCAGGCAGGCAGGCGCGGAGAGACAGTGGGGGAGAGA
>JADBJO010004649.1:35000-47500 GCA_016801955.1 Conus betulinus
TACACAGGGGTGGAACAAAGAGTGGTGGTGAACATCTATATACACAGAGAGGGAACAAAGAGTGGCGGTGAACACCTATATACACAGGGGTGGAACAAAGAGTGGTGGTGAACACCTATATACACAGAGAGGGAACAAAGAGTGGCGGTGAACACCTATATACACAGGGGTGGAACAAAGTGTGGCGGTGAACACCTATATACACAGAGGTGGAACAAAGAGTGGTGGTGAACACCTATATACACAGGGGTGGAACAAAGAGTGGTGGTGAACACCTATATACACAGGGGTGGAACAAAGAGTGGTGGTGAACACCTATATACGCAGAGGGGGAAAAGAGTGATGGTGAGCTACTATATACACAGGGGGGGGGTGGGGTGGGGGGAGTGGCGGTGAACACCTATATACAGAGAGGGGGGAACATAGAGTGGCGGTGAACACCTATATACAGAGAGGGGGAACAAAGAGTGGTAGTGAACACCTATATACACAGGGTGGGGGGGGAGGAGTGGCGGTGAACATCTATATACACAGAGGGGGAACATAGAGTGGCGGTGAACACCTATACACAGAGAGGGGGAACAAAGAGTGGCGGTGAACACCTATATACACAGTGTGTGTGTGTGTGTGTGGGGGGGGGAGTGAAGGTGAACACCTATATACACAGAGGGGGGAACACAGAATGGCGCTGAACACCTATATGCACGGAAGGGGAAAATGATCAGCTATGAATCTTGGCGATGCTCTTTCTCCTCTGGCATCGAAGGCCTCTCTCACAGTTATATGAGAATCGCGTGACAGTCAAGTCTGATTAAGAGAAATATATACGCGTGTGCATGCGCATGCCTGTACACACACACACACGCGCGCACGCACGCGCGCACGCTTGCGCGCACGCACACGCGCACGCACGCACGCGCACACACACACACACACACACACACACACACACACACACACACACACACACACACACACTCATAGAGTGAGATAGAAAATGTGAAGGGGCCAGTATAAACACCGTAGTTTTGACCTACATTTGTCATAATAAGGAAATGCAATTCACAGTGACTGAATGCAGATTGGTGTCCTGGTTTCAGCGTACTCGTAGTTCATGAGGCAGGGGAGACTATCCGTTAAAAAAAAAACGGATTGGGGTGAATGTTTTATTTGGTTTGTTCCCTTGGTTGGTAAACGCTTCCTCTCTCTCTCTCTCTCTCTCTCTCTCTCTCTCTCTCTCTCTCTCTCTCTCCCTCTCTCTCTCTCTCTCTCTCTCTCTCTCTCAGTACATATGTAAGCACTTTTGTGTGCGCCAGTGCGCGCGCGCGCGCGCGCGTGTATGTGTGTGTGTGTGTGTGTGTGTGCATTGTACAGTATGGTTCAGCAGAAACTATATCAAAGACACGATTATGTTGATAAAAAAAATCAGTTTCATTTTATAATTCGGATCAATAGTCTTCGCATAATCTCACTGACAGATAAACATACAAACAAAACAAACTAGCAAACAGACACGGGTGCAAAGGTAATTTGCATGGAGAAGGTTATTAAGCGCAAAGGTAATTTGCATGGAGGTGATTAAGCGCAAAGGTAATTTGCTTGGGGAAGGTTATTAAGCGCAAAGGTAATTTGCTTGGGGAAGGTTATTAAGCGCAAAGGTAATTTGCTTGGGGAAGGTTATTAAGCACAAAGGTAATTTTCTTGGAGAAGGTTATTAAGCTGGCAGGGTCTTCTTCACATGATACCCAATATTCTTGCTTCTTAAGATTCTTTCGTGGGCCAGTGGCAGACTAACACACGCACAGACTCACAACAAAAGAGTTGGTCAGAACGAAACCGGCAGGGACTTCTCCGCCTGGTGTCCCATCGTCTTCTTTTTCTCGACCTTCTTCTCCAGCAGCATAGCAGACTCTTCATCGTGTCCCTGTAGCGGGAGCTCATGGTGTAGTAGATGAGGAAGTTGAAGGTGGCGTTGATGTAGGAGATGACGTTCAACACCCACAGGCCTGAGACGAAGAAGTTGTGGTGCCTTCGTCCCGCGTTCATCTCAGGCATGAAGAGCAGCGCAAGTCTGAAACACGGAATGTTATGATTTAAACAATAAACAAGTAGGGTAGCTCTTGCTCCCATAAGAAAACTTAAGACAGAGTTACTTTTATTCAAGACTGGCACAGCCTTTTAAACTTGAATAAAGTCAGACAAATACAAAGACGAACAATCTAATCGTGGGGTGGGGGTGGGGGGGTGGGGGGGGGGGGGGGTGGGGGGAACAGGCACCGGCCAACAACCCCTCTGTCATCACAGTAATGACTTGGCAAAGATTTGAACTTAAAGGGAAGGGGGGGGGGGGGGTGTGTGAAGATGAAGAAAATGGGAACATAGAATTAAGAAAATATGTTTTAGATATGAAAACTCTTCACTAACTGTGATGACAGAGGGGTTGTTGGCCTGCGCTTGTTTCTTTCCCCCACTATTAGATTGTTCGTCTTTGTATTTGTCTGACTTTATTCAAGTTTAAAAGGCTGTGCTAGGCTTGAATAAAAGTTACTCTGAGTTAGGTTTCTTATGGGAGCAAGAGTTACCCTACTTGTTTTATTGTTTATGGTTTACTGTTCCCTACTTCATTTCATGTTCACTGTAATTTAAGCCTTCGTGACTGACGTGTTAAAAACAGATACCCATTGTGATGTGTCCGTCCCGAGTTTATGGAGTGTCCTGCGCGTGCCTGTACCCATCGTCAACACAGCGCAGGCTTCCAAGGGTGGTACAGGACTGCTTTAAAGGCAGGTGAAGACAGTGCTTCTCTGGGTCCTCCCCAGCATCTTCGGCTGTTTTTTTTTTCTTCTTTGCCTTAACTAGGCTGACCCTGGAGAAAGGTCCAGTGACGGTGAGGAAAGACCCACTGACCACAGGGAAAGTCCTGTTGACAGTGGGAAAAACTACAACTTTGGATTCTCTCTTGAGGGCACATAAGATCGTATGGCGAAAGCTTGGCTGTGTCTGGAGTGGCACTGTTTTCATCTGTCCGTGGGCAGGGGGGTGGTTGGGTCTGTGGAGTGTGCTCGACAGCTGGAGGGTGTGTGTTTTTCGCCGGTGGGCTCTGCAGTCATGAAATACGGGCTGGTACACCCATGGGGACGCTACTTTAAGGCTGTTATGAGTTGCATCCTGTAGTCTGATTTACCTCTGTTCTGGAGTGGTTATGTTCCTTGATATCTTAATGGAGTGTCCTGCGCGTGCCTGTACCCATCGTCAACACAGCGCAGGCTTCCAAGGGGGTGGTACAGGACTGCTTTAAAGGCAGGTGAAGACAGTGCTTCTCTGGGTCCTCCCTAGCACCTTCCGTTGTTTCTTTTTTCTTCTTTGCCTTAACTAGGCTGACCCTGGAGAAAGGTCCAGTGACGGTGAGGAAAGACCCACTGACCACGGGGAAAGTCCTGTTGACAGTGGGAAAGATTACAACTTTGGATTCTCTCTTGAGGGCACATAAGACCGTATGGCGAAAGCTTGGCTGTGTCTGGAGTGGCACTGTCTTCATCTGTCCGTGGGCAGGGGTGGTTGGGTCTGTGGAGTGTGCTCGACAGCTGGAGGTTGGTGTTTTTTCTTCGGTGGGCTCTGCAGTCATGAAATACGGGCTGGTACCCATGGGGACGCTACTTTAAGGCTGTTATGAGTTGCATCCTGTAGTCTGATTTACCTCTGTTCAGGAGCAGTTATGTCCCTTGATATCTTAATGGAGTGTCCTGCGCGTGCCGTGGTGTTTTTTTTTTCTTTCTAAGCCTTCGTGACTGACGTGTTAAAATTAGATACCCATTGTGATGTCTCCGTCCCGAGTTTATCTCAGGCATGAAAAGCAGCGCAAGTCTGGAACGCGAAGGACTATGATTTTAACCTTCACGACTCACGTGTAAAATATACAGAGATACAGATATAATTTTATCTGCCTATGATCTCACAAAACAGCACTCGCTTTCTGGTGGGGACCACAGGCAATAGCAGAGATAGTTGAAAAAAAGTTCCGACTGGATCTGGTCGTGGAAGAGCAAAGGGCAACTTCACACGGCTTAACGTTTCCGAATTAGAACAGGAGTCTGTTAGCCATGTGGGAAAGTCATCTGTCACAGGATGACTTGGCCTTGAGGTTCAATTAACGAGGAGTCGCAGGTTCGAATCTGGGCAGCGACAAAGAAAGATCTGACAGTAGAAGGGTATCTAGGAATCATGATCAGATTGTGGTCCAGTAACTTTACAGTGTGTGGCTTTGGGGCTGAACATTGGTTGTGAGGCTTTGGGGCTGGGGGGGGGGGGGGGGGGGGGGGGGGGGGGTGGCGGGGGGGGGGGGGGGGGGGGGGGGGGGGCTGGGGGGTTCTCCCTACACTACACCACCCTCCACAACAATCCACTTCATTCTACCATGAAACACTGAACTATTCTACACCACATTACACCACACTACATTTTGACAATATTCTATCAATTCACTCCAAACTAGAAGTGTTTACACTTTACGCTACACGACACTACACTACATTACACTACACTACACTTCACTCACCTAAACAAACCAATGGGCAACACACAGATAATGAAAACACACTGTTGTAGACCAGCATCTTCGTCAGGGCAATCTCTTGTAAAGAAATACCCCCGCTACCACCACCACCACCACCACCACCACCACCACCCACCGCCACGAGAAGAAGTCTGAGCCCTCCACACAGCAGCCTGACGTAATTTCACAACCGTCACCACCGTGGTTGACGTCACCACCACAATCGCCACCCCGGGTAGGCCCACCCCGTACACGAACACGTCCAGGAAGTCCACCAGCTTCTGGTGGCGGACGTAGAACTCTCTCATGCCTCCAGTCATGATGACGGAGCCGCTGACAGGATCGTACGCGCACACGATGTAGTAGCGACAGACGATGAAGAAATAGACGCCGATGACGACGACATAGACGACGACGATGATGATGACGGTGATGGTGGAGGTGCGGAGGACGGTGTGAGAGTGGAGGGGCCGGAGGATGCAGAAGCATCTCTCGCTGGCGATGATGGCGGAGAGGACCTGGGAGACCCAGGTGACGCCGTAGAATCCTAGAAGGTAATTGTTGGCCATCCATGCAAATACTGGACCGTAACTGGAACAGACAGTGAGTAGGGTGGAAGTTCCAACTCAGAGAGAGAGAGAGAGAGAGAGAGAGAGAGAGAGAGAGAGAGAGAGAGAGAGAGAGGCGGTAGGAGAGCTGGGGGTAGAGATGGAGAGGGAAAGAGATGAAGACGAAAAGAAAAGAATGTGTCGCAGTGACAATCACCCTCGTTCTTTGAAGATTTTCAGTGTAAGAAAAACGGAAACTGCAATGAAGTCAAACACACTTCCGACGACTCCAATACCTCTTGACGAATGGCTCCCACATGCTCCGTGGCTGGTTTTCAGTTTGAAATCTGTCACTAACAGAAAAGTTAAGAATCTGAATCATCAGAAGCCCTTGAAAACTTTCGAGTATGCAGATGTGTTTTTCAACTCATCAAAATTCATGATTACACGACTCTTTCAAGAGTTTCAAGATCTCGTCTCTCAGTCAAAACATTTTTCCTTAACCCTGTACAAATCTCTGGTTTGACCCCATTTAGAAAACAGAAACATAGTTTGGTATTATATTTGCGAAGAGACGATCGATCTGTGGCGTTGGTGAGAGTGAAGACATGTGGATGAAAGTTGTTTGTCCAGCTATGGAATTGATTATTCTACAATACCGTGAACGACTTAGACACCTGCCAACACACACACACACACACACACACACACACACACACACACACACACACACACACATCATCTATATATCTCTATCTATCTATCTTATGACAGTAATATATATATATATATATATATATATATATATAGAGAGAGAGAGAGAGAGAGAGAGAGAGAGAGAGAGAGAGAGAGAGAGAGAGAGAGAGAGAGACCAGGCTGGAGGCATTGTCTTTAAAGTTGTTTGTCCAGCTATGGAATTGACTATCCTACAATACCGTGAACGACTTAGACACCTGCCACACACACACACACACACACACACACACACATACATACATATATATGTGTGTGTGTGTGTGTGTGTGTGTGTGTGAGAGAGAGAGAGAGAGAGAGAGAGAGAGAGAGAGAGAGAGAGAGAGAGAGAGAGAGAGAGAGAGAGAGAGAGATCTCATCCAATTGTACAAAAATGATGACATACGTTGACATACATGTTCACCTTTAGTCTCAAACAACAAGCAAGGCATTCTGGTAAGTAAGCGGCTTACTAACTACAGTGGGACTGACATTTCCTTTCTCGGTAAACTTGTTTTATATGATAGGAATGCAACTGAGTTTAAAAAAAAAAACCGAAAGTTCACAAGCATTGACTAAATGGATGAGTCTTCTTAGCAGTGAAGTCTGGAAAACAATTTGAAATACTTGATTTTGATGGGTCCTATGATAAATTACACAATTTCAGGCAGTTCCCCATCCCCATCCCATCCCGCTCCTGTTTCACTCCACTTGCTATAAATAGGCCTGTACTTTGACACACTTCACGGTCAGTCTAGTACCAGGACCTACAGATTCTTATATCTAGAGATCGGGAATTGCAGAACGGCGTAACTAATCAAAATGCGTGGAGATGAAGACGCAAAGACGACATAACAATGTAAACAGTAAACAATGGAATTCATTGACTTTTCCCGCCCGCCTCTGGGGTTTCTGGCTACTGCCGTCATCTGCACGTACGTCACAAGGGAAATAAACGTCACGTGGAACGCTTCGTAAAATTTCTACAAGATCGATAACACGTGAATCTGAACCAACCATCAATATTTGTGCAAGGCCAATGAATATTAAAACAAACGTATGCTTTACGTTTTCGTGTCAATAAAGATTTTTTTTAAAAATCAATTTCCATCCTTTGCAAAGCTAACCTTAACCCTAACGTGACCTTTACCCTCCCCTAACCGAGTGTAATCCTAGCAATAAACCGTTAAGAAAACCTTCAAACCATTTGAAAATCTTCCTGCTGTTTTTGAACCATTAAGGATGACTTATCTTGTTCATGACTTTTGCGCTAAGCCTAACTACTGCATTTTCCCCATTGCAACTTGGAACTTTAACCTCCCACTTAGAAAAAACAAACAAACAAACAAACAAAAACATACTTTTCCACGTGTGTTTCCAAATAAACGAAGAGATTTTGTTCAGTATGATGGTCTAGAATAGCGACTGTTCACAGAGTTAAAATATATGATCTAGAGTTTTACTTCGCCAAATGTGCAGCCGACACAACGAGCACCAACAATTCTTATTTTTTACCCACCACTTTAGATTTAACCTTCATGTAAAAGTTTGGGAAATACATTCCCCATCGCGTCAGTCGGTCTGGTAACGAACGGACAATGATGATGAAGCATGCAAATTACGACAGATCAGATCAACGTGTGACGTGGGTGGTCAGTGTTGGGATAGAATGTCTTCAAGGAGCATGGGTATTGTCCCTTTTCATTCAAATGCTGCTTTGTCATTTGTCCCAGTTGCGCAGTTTGTATTTCGGTTTTTTGATATCGGTGTTTTAATGTAAACCACCGCACACTTTAAATCAGGAGTGAAAGGTGAGGGGTGAGGGTGGGTAGGTTGGGTGAGGGTGTGTGGGGGTGGGGGTGGGGGTGGGGGGTGGGCGGTTAGTACTGGTTTTTATTTCGTTTTACGTTCCGGCTTCTCAGCGGCGCACAGAATAATCGGCGCTACCATTCAAAACGGCGGATAACACGACCCGGAAGAACTTCGACCTCCAACTTCGATTTCATGAAGGCACGGCGTCCGGTGATCGGATTCTTTAGGTCGAAGGGTTTCAAACATATTTCCATCTTTTTCACCTCCTCCCTCTCGTCCTTCTACATCCCCCCCCCCCTTTCTCCCCCACACCCTTCCACCTCCCCTCTTCTCTCTCTTCCTCCCTCCCTTTGCATGTACCGTTTCTTCCAGGCAACTCATTCCCGTCCCCGCCCCTCCCCTCCCCCCCTCCCCCCGCTTCCCCTCTCCCCACTCCTAGATATAGCCATAAACAGGATCGTTCTGTCGCAGTGTTGGCACCAACAGAAAACAGCGAGCTAAGAATAACACCGAGTCGCCAGGAGGTCACCCTCATGCGGAGACCCTTACATGTCTTTGGTGGTGAACTGGAGATGCAGCTGCTCCCCGTACCACACCATGTTGCCGGACAGATACAGGCCATCCGCCAAGGACAGGGCGAAGAGACACACGTTGATCCGTTCCTTTAACCCTTGCTTGTAGAACACCGCCATGTTGATGACGTTGGCCGGCCCACCAATCAGAAACAAGATAGGGAGGAAGACCACGTCCTTTCAGGCGGCGAATCAGGTCCTCGGTCTCAAAGCTGATGATGTTGTCGGGTTTGTTCCAGGGGATGAAGTCTTGGAACTGGAGAACGAAGCATCCGGATGGAACTGTGATGGTGATATTGCTACTTGTGTTAGGGTCTGCTGTTGTGTTAAGTGCCATGGCGGGTTTCAGTTCTTTCATCCCTTGACAATAAAAAAAAAAAAATCCGCATTGGGTGGTTAGAAAAATGATGATGATCATAATCATACTAACAGTCAGAATAACAATAATAATGATGTTGTTGATGATGATGGCGGTGGTGGTGGTGGTGGTGGTGGTGATGATGATGACGACGACGTCGACGACACCAACAATGATAATAAAACAAGAGCAACGACAATGACAATAATGATAATAATAACAATGATGATAATAATAATGATGATGATCATAACAATGATAGTAATAATAATGATAATGATGATAATAATAATAGCAATAATAATAACAACATCAAAAACAAATAAGTAAGTAGATAAATAAATCAAGAATGTTTCAGTGTCTCTAAACGCTCGGCATCAGCCTGAGAGAGAGAGAGAGAGAGAGAGAGAGAGAGAGAGAGAGACAGAGAGAGAGGGAGAGAGAGAGAGACAGAGAGAGAGAGAGGGACTTCATCTCTCTCTCTCTCTCTCTCTCTCTCTCTCTCTCTCTCTCTCTCTCTCTCTCTCTCTCCTAAGTATAAAAGTATGTATGATGTAGTTCTGGCAAGATTTTGATGTGGTGCAAATTTGACAGATTTCATTAACTGTGCACTGTATGCAGCCCTGTATCATTTTCCATGTTCATTAATCAGCTGGCAGTTGAAATAATGAACAATGGAAGACACGGTGTTACGTTTTCTGATGATGCCTCCGAATTATTCACTCTCTCATTAGCAGACGACATAGTCTTATTGTCTGGACTACAGACACAATTAAACCATTTACAACGAGTGTCTGCTTCACTTCAAGTAAAAGTTAACTTGAAGAAAAGTAATATCATAGCGTTTCGAAAAGGTGGCTTTTAGAGAAAGATGGTTTTATGACGGCTGCATTATACCTGTTATCCACGTTTACAAATATTTGGGAACATCATTCTCCACTCAAATAAGTTTTGTTGTTGCATGCAAAGATCTTGCAAGTCGAGCTAAAAATGCGTTTGTCTGCATCATGAAAAAAAAATTGTATCTTCTCAATAACAATTCGTTAGTCTTATTCATGAAATTATGTGATTGTCAAATTCAACCTACGGTCCAATATGGAGCAGAGTTATGGGGATTAGATAAGGCAGCCACACATTGTGAAACAATTCATTCTTACGCTTTAAAGAAATTCCTAGGTGTAGATATTAGAACACCAAATGACCTTTCATATGGTGAAACTAACAGATGTCCACATATGTAAACTCTGCCGTAAAATGCATTCGCTATTGGTTATAGTTGTTGCAAATGGAACAACAAAGAATACCTCGCAAAACGTGTAATATGTTATATGACTTAGATGTTGAGGGTGAAGTGATTTGGGTGTCACAAGTGTTGTTTGTTTGAATAGGGTTTTGGGTTTGTCTGGTATAATCAGGGGGCTGGGAAGTATGAACATTTTTATTCGTACATTTCGTCAAAGATTTATAGACCGTAAATGACAAGAATGGACAGAACATATTCAGTCCAGAAGCAGATTTGACACGTATTAGACCTTTTGTGATGCACCTTATTTGAAGCCTTATCTTTTACTGGATTTGAATCCGCATTTGAAATGTCACAACAAGATTCAGACTTGGATTTTCGAATTTAACAGTGCATAGCCTTAAATACAGAACTGTTGACAGAAATATGTTGATTTGTCCACTGTTGTGAAGAAGCGGAAGAAAATGAAATACATTTTGTTTTATGTTGTGTCCAGCGCTCAGATGTATTCGTGAAAGTGTCATGAGACCTAAATATTATCGACAACCTTCATGATTCGAGCTCAGCTTACCAATGTCTTCACGCAGTTCTCACGACGTACTTAATTTGTCACACTACCTGTAAAAGAGCATTCAAGTTCAGAGAACTAGCAACATCATAGGGATATTTACTTCATCTGTTTTTCGCTTTCTTTTTGTGTATGATTGCTGGCATCCGTAAAGAAATTTCACATTTTGTATTCCTGCTCTTCTGATTGCGTTTACTTATACGATGTTTCACACACCCCTTCATAAGGGGCCGCGGCCTATTGTGAATAAATTTCTCCCCTCTCCGACGACGACGACTCTCTCCGAAGTATAGGTTCATGTTTGTGGTGGTAACACACAACTTTTTACCAGTGACAATGACAGTGATAACAACAGATAACTAACGTATTTTCGTCAATATTGTGCATGTAATAGCCAGTAGTTCACGGACAGTTGAGAGAAAAAGTCAAATGTCTGACATTATCATCATAAATGACCTTAAACCCTTCACCTCCGTGACCTTTGCGGGGATAAACAGTCCAGCCCTCAATATGCTCATTATTTTAGTATATATAAGTAGGAGCATTTTTTCCTTGTTATTGTTAACATTGACGGCGCCTAAGCATACGTTAAGTTGCATATTCTAAAGTATGCAACACCTTCATACTGCGACTGTTATGAAAAGAATTGAACTCTTCTGAACTATTTATGAAATGTTGTGTCTACTTGACAATCCTGTCCGCTTGATTAGATTCTGTGGAAGCTTCCAAGAAACCACTGTGCAGGGAAAAAGTACAGTGGTGTGAAATACATCATATTCAAGCGCGTGCACGCACGCGCGCGCGCGCGCGCGCGCACACACACACACACACACACACACACACACACACACACACACACACACACACACACACACACACACACGAGCCGGTCGTCGAGTGACTCTGTCTTTATCACAGGTACCCTTTCAGTCACTGTGTATTCATAAAAGGAGACTCCCAATCATGTTTTTTTTCCCATCTGCTGTCATTGAACGACTTCGTGCTTATAACAAAACACTTCACACACAGTATTGCCTCTACATTCCCTCATCAGCGACAGTGTCTATGACAGGGGGCCTCTCAACGTGCCGACGTCGAGTGACTCTGTGTTGTAACGGGAGACCCTCAACATGTCGTCGTTGAGCGACTGTAACAGAAGACTCCGAACGTGCTGTCATGAGGCTGAGTCTGTGTTTAGAACAAGAGACTCCCAAATGTGTCGCCATTGAGTGAGTCAGTTTATAACAGGAGACTCCAAACGTACCGCTTTTAGGTGATTCTGTGTTTTAAAACAGAACTCTATACTTTTAGTCATTGGGCGACGATGTTTAAACAGGAGAACTCTAAACTCTTAGTCATTGTGCGATAATGTTTATAACAGAACAGTTCAGTTCAGTTCAGTTTTTTTTAACGTCTGTTCACCATTGATGATATTAGACGAAAAATAATTTACAACGTCATCTCCAACTAACAAAACTTAACCCCAAAGATAAAAAAAATAAATAAATAAATAAATGACAATAACTTTTTGAATTAGTGGTAAAAATAAACACGCATCAAAGCAGCTTGGCATTTTAGATTGAGCGATAATTGTAGCAATGTTTATGATAAAAGGGCTGGACAATATTTGACTGATAGTATAACAGAACTCTGCACTCTTAGTCATTGGGCGACAATGTTCATAACAGGAGAAACGCTATACTCTTAGTCATTGGGCGACAATGTTTATAACAGGAGAACTCTGCACTCTTAGTCATTGGGCGACAATGTTCATAACAGGAGAACTCTAAACTCTTAGTCATTGGGCGCCAACGTTTATATAACAGGAGAACTCTAAACTCTTAGTCACTGGGCGCCAATGTTTATAACAGGAGAACTCTGCACTCTTAGTCATTGGGCGACAATGTTCATAACAGGAGAACTCTAAACTCTTAGTCATTGGGCGCCAACGTTTATAACAGGAGAACTCTAAACTCTTAGTCATTGGGCGACAATGTTCATAACAGGAGAACTCTGCACTCTTAGTCATTGGGCGCCAACGTTTATAACAGGAGAACTCTAAACTCTTAGTCATTGGGCGACAATGTTCATAACAGGAGAACTCTAAACTCTTAG
>JADBJO010004649.1:60000-62500 GCA_016801955.1 Conus betulinus
AACAAACATTTACAAACTGAGGAAAGAAAAGAGTAGTCATTCAAAATCTTGGACACAGATGACGGACTGGATCCGTCAGATAAACTACAAACGCCCCGACTGACTGACGATATAATTCCCTTGCTCTTGGGCAATTGATTAATAGATGTCCTACACCGAGTGTTTTTCTCCACACATACATCTAATGTTTTTACAGAACTTCGTACGAAGGGAATTTAACCGCATTTCTGTGCAGTAAACTTCTAATCTCTCTCTAGACAGAGAAGCAAGGTGATTGCTTGACGAGGTTTTCGAGTTGATTGCCACAAAATTTAACACAACTCTGATAATACTGAGTATCCGATTTCATTATCAAGTTTCTGAAACTTTCATCCGATGTTTTGTTTAGAAGAATATTGCATTCTGTTAAATCCAAAGGAATATTAAGGGGAATTGAACCTTCAACATTTCGAGCTGCCTTTCTTGCAGCCTGATCGACTCTCTCATTTGCTGAAATGCCACAATGAGAGGGGACCCAGCAAAAACTAACTGATGTGCCTTTATCGGATAAAAGATGTATAACATGATTTATTTCTGTTATCATCTCCAAACGGATTTTTTGAATTTGAAGACTGGATTGCTTCAAGAGCAGATCTAGAATCAGTACATACTAGTACGTGACTGACATTCAGATGGAGATAAAGAATATAATTTAAGGACATTAGGATGGCGGCTAGCTCGGCACTAAATATCGAAAAATTTCTGCCAAGATGGTACATTTTCTCCACGTTTAAGTCAGGTATTACAAAAGCTGCCCCTGTCCTACTGTCTTCTAGCACTGCCGTCTGTGAAAATTTTAGGTGGTTCTTGTACTGATTTTCCAGGTGTAAGCATACGGAAAAATTTTTAGTATGTTGGGTGAATCTTTTTTTGACAAATCTGAATGAATCGTATCAAAGGAGGCCTTTGTTTGTTCCCATCTTGGTACTGGTGAAAAGGATGGTTTAACAGCGATTTCATTACTATTTATGTTGGAATCTCTGATAAGGTTAGAAGTATACGAGTAGATTGATTTTGTAGATTGTATTCCTCTAGCTCGTCTTTCCAAATCTTTTTCAGAATTTAAACAAACTTCTTTTGAACAGAAATTTTTCTGTGTAAAACTCTTCAGAACAAACTTCGACGCAGCTACTTTTTCGAACCTCGCTGAGAGGTAGAACTCCAATCTCATTGTATGTTCCTAAGTGGATGTATGTGTGGGAACACCAAGAGCGAGTTTGTAAGCCTTGCAATCAATGCGGTGCGCTGAAAATACTTCTGAGCATAGGTTATGTGTGTGTGTGTGTGTGCGTGCGTGTGTGTATGTGTGTGTGTGTGTGTGTGTGTGTGTGTGTGTGTGTGTGTGTGTCGTCAGTACAACTTTGAGTTAATCTGACAATAAATTGGTTTCAGTCAGTCAGTGTGTGTGTGTGTATGCGTGTGTGTGTGTGTGTGTGTGTGTGTGTGCGCGCGCGCGCGTGTACATGGGCGCAAGTGATAACTGTATGTGGAGAGAGTATATAACATAATGCAGACAATTTTTTTTTCGTGGAAGAACATGACTACTCTCTCTCTCTCTCTCTCTCTCTCTCTCTCTCTCTCTCTCTCTCTCTCACACACACACACACACACACACACACACACACACACACACACGCACGCACGCACGCACGCACGCACGCACGCACGTACACACACACACACACACACACACACACACACACACACACACACACACACACACACACACACACACACACACATGTACATGCGCGCATCACAGCACTGGCATGCACACACAACATACAATCTTTTTAAATTGATTGGCTTTCAGTCTTTAAACAAATTA
Source organism: Conus betulinus (assembly GCA_016801955.1). Classification (NCBI taxonomy): domain Eukaryota; kingdom Metazoa; phylum Mollusca; class Gastropoda; order Neogastropoda; family Conidae; genus Conus; species Conus betulinus. The sequence continues at coordinate 61,868 of JADBJO010004649.1, forward strand.
TTTCTTCTTCTTCTTCTTCTTCTTCTTCTTCTTCTTCTTCTTCTTCCTGAACACCAAGGGAAGTCACTGGGGACAAACAGCAGAACAATGCACCAGTTTTCTTCCAGTTGCTTCGATTGTGTGCCAAGGCTTGCGTCCCTGCAAATGATCTCCCCTGTTCAGTCTGCCATGTCTTCAATCCATCGTAATCACCGTCTTCTCTTCCGTCTCCCTTCTCTAACAGTTCCCCCCGGAGGATTGTTTGGTTACATTGCATACCAACCTAGCTTTCATTTCTTACCTGATGTCAGTAGATCTTTATGTGTCCGACGTGCCACTTGATGTTTTGACCCATGTGGGTGTTTGTTGATTTGACACACCTTCTAATTGGTGATATGTTCAGTATATCTGGTGTTTAAGGTCTTTCGGCCTTCTAATTAGTGATATGATCAGTATATCTGATGTTTAGGGTCTTTCAGTCTTCTAACTGTGATATTTCAGTAATCTGGTGGTTAGGGTCTTTGAGTCTTCTAATTGGTGATGTGATCAGTATATCTGGTGGTTAGGGTCTTTCAGTATAACACCGTATTTTCATGGTTATACTTATCTTTCCAGATATACAGAAGGAGTCAACGTCTTCCATATACACAGGAA
>JADBJO010004649.1:70000-75000 GCA_016801955.1 Conus betulinus
GGGGGAGGGAAGGGGTAAGGGGAGGGCGAATGGGAGTCCAACTTGTCGTGCCACACTGCAGTGTGTTTGTTGTGACTTTATAAACAAACAGGCCAGTGACAGTCTTTATTGCACGGGACAATGTGTAACACAGCGAGTTTTGGCATATATATATATATATATATATATATATATATATATATATATATATATACATAATAGACTAGTACATTCCAAGGATAAGTAACTGAGCACCATTCCAACAACTTACATATGTGTGTGTGTGTGTGTGTGTGTGTGTGTGTGTGTGTGTGTGTGTGTGTGTGTGTGTGTGTGTTTTCTTTTTTTTTTTTGCATCCCGCCTATCTTGAGAGACAATGGGTGTTGCGCCGTGGATCTGTCAGTTGTGGGAGTGCGGGGCCTGCTGTGGCTGAAGAGCCTAGTCATCGAGTGGCAGACTCTGTTGCACTTGCTGCAGGTGAAGTCTTGGTCATATGTGTCTGTGGCTGAGGATGCAATTCTTTGCCGTCTGCGGCGACTCCGTTCATCCCACTGGGCCTCTGTCCTCTGCTCTGCTTGCTTGATGCCGGCCTTGATGCCGGACCGCCGGCTGACCAGGTCTGAAGATACTGTATCCAGATCTGCTGGCTAAAGGCTGTCTGCCCTCAGGTCGCGCTTGCATACATCTTGTAGCGTAGGTGTTGTTTCTGTTGCTGGGATGGTGGCGCTGGAGTGACCTCTTCAGGGCGCAGGCCCTGGGAAAAGTGTGCGGAGAATCTGGGGTGCCCAGTCGCCAGAATCCCCCTCTCTGTCTTGCTGACAGGATACAACGGCGTGTCTCATTGGTCGGCGTGAAGCGCCTAGCGTGTTGGCAAAATGTCTGTGTGCTTGTCACCTCTCGCTTTTTCAGCCTCCACTGCGGACTAGCACCGCTGCTTGCAGCACTGCGAAAAGGAGAGCAGAACGCGCCAGTAATTCCCTGTCAGTATATACTGCCTCTCTCCACCAGCAAGCCCTGTGTAACGCCTCCTCGTGGCAACACACGTCACCTGGGGACCTTACGGACTCAGGATAAACTACAAGGGACTCAGAGGAAGTCTGACCTCCAGACGTGTGGCATGCAGGACCACCGGCGTGCGGGTACGCGCTGGTGCCCAGAAACCAGACTCCCAGCTATGGGTCAAATAGCTTCACCGCATTGTGGATGCCTTGGAAGAGACTAAAGGCTAAGGGAGTAAACCCTGAAAGAAAATCCGGAGTGGAGCCCCTAGGGCGGTCGGTCGACACACCTTGTCACCTTCCGGCAATTCCTGCGACTGGTCTGATACCATACTGTTCTGGCTTGTCAGTGTATATGTATTGATGACAGATTGGATTTCACCGGGCAGTGTACCACGATGTGTTGTCACTGCACTGGTGAAAGTACTGTTGACAGTCTATGCTGTACAGGATACAGTGTTTTTCAGAAAGTGTATTGTGACTGTACAGTTCCATATGCCAGCGACAGTCTTCAATACACTGGACACCATATGGCACGGTAAGTGGTGTAACGGTTCAACAAATGTGTACTGTACATCCATGTCGAAGTATTTTTCTGATGCGAACAAGCAGCTTTTTTTTTTTTATTAATATGAAATGTTCTGAGCGTGGTCGTATGTTTTTTCATATTATGTTTACATTGGGTTTTTGCCAAGGCAGGTTTGGAAATTGTCTCCATCTGTTTCAATAAGCTAGTTTGAGTGAGTCACAGGGAAAGAGGCAGACATACAGAGACAGAGAGAGACATACTGACAGACAGACAGACAGATAGACAGACAGACAGATGGATTGACAGAAACAGAGCAGGTGAGTGAGTGTGTGTGTGTGTGTGTGTGTGTGTGTGTGTGTGTGTGTGTGTGTGTGTGTGTGTGTGTGTGTGTGCGCGCGCGCGCGCGCGCGTGCGCGCACATATTCGTGTGCACGCACGCATATGGGTGCACAAGCATATGTAAGCGATTCCACCTGTAGTTTGTTATTTTTATAAAGCATACTGTTTCAAATATCAGTTGAATGAAAGTTTCGTTTCCCAGCGTCTTTCTCTTCACTCTGTCCTGTCTTGTCATGTCCTATCCTGATGTGTTCATCTCAAAGTACCTTCTCTTGTCCTGTCCCGTCCCATCGTCCACTGTCCTGTCCTACCAGTTAGTGTGCTGTCCTGCATTGTACTGCGCTGTTATATGTCCCCATTCTTTTCCTGTCCCGTCTTAGCCATCTTTACCCGTCCCAACATGCATGGTCCTGTCCCATCTCGTGTCCCATCCTGTCATGCCCACCTTGTCCTATCGTGTCACACGCCCTCTTTTCCTGTCCTGTCATATTCTAGTTTGTCCTGTTCTGTTCTGTCCTGTCCTGCAGTGTATTATCCTATCATGTCCACTTGGTTCTGTCGTCGGGTCGTGTCCATCTGGTCCTGTTGTATCATGTCCTATCTTTTCCTGTCCTGTCATGCTTTATCCTGGTGTATTTTAAAAAAAAAACTGACCTGTCATTCCCAGTCTTTTACTGAACGGCCACGCTCATCTTGTCCTGTTCCATCGATCATGCTCCACTTCAAGTCATGTCCACCTTGTTTCGTCCTGTCCTGTCCTACCTTGTCTTGTCCTGCCATGTCTCATTTTGTCTTGTCCTATTATGTCTCACCTCGTCTTGTATTTTTTAGGTCCGACCTTGCCTTGTCCTGTGATGTCCCCACTTTGTCTTGTTCTGTCTTGTCCTACTTTGTCTTGTTCTGTCACGTCCCACTTTGTCTTGTCCTGTCATGTCCTACGTTGACTTGTTCTGTCAGGCCCCCCTATAGTCTCGTCCTGTCATATCCCACCTTACCTTGTCCTATCTTGTCCTAGTTTCTCTTTTGTCCTGTCATGTCCCACTTTGTCTTGCTCTGCCCTTTCTCACCTTGTACTGACATGTTCTGTCCTACACTGTCCTGTCATGTTCCACCGTGTGTCATGTCTCTCCCTTGTCTTGTCATCTCCCATCTGGTCTCATCTTTTCATGTCCCATCTGGTCTTGTCTTGTCAGGGCCCACTCGTCTTGTCCCGTCTGGTCCCACCTTGTTTTTGTCCTGTCATTTCTCTCTTGTCTTGTCCTGTCATGGCCTGTCCTACCCTGTCCTCTCATGTCCCGTCTTGTCGTATGTTGTTATGTCCAACCCCTATTAGCCTTTGAATACAACGCTAGTATCTTTTTAACGTGACAGCAACACTTATCTGTTCACTTAGAAATTCCTCAATTATTGCTTTGAACATCGACACTAACATATCAACAGAAGAAAAGTCATACACTCGAAGGTGCCCGAAAAGTGCTATCCTCAGCTGGCTGCCACCAATCGAGGGCAATCCTGCCTGCTGTACCCTTGGAAGTCTGTGCTGTGTTGACATAGGGTGCAGGCACGGACAAGGCATCCCATTAAGACGTCAAGAGATGTGACTGCTCCCTGGCAGATGTCCTTGTGTGATGGCATGGGAAAATGGAAAAGAGTGTCACAGAAACTGAATTACATCTGTTGGAAAGAGATAATACTGATGATTTCATTTTCAAAACTTCATGTCACAAGAATGTCTTTTTGTCCTTTCTTTTTTTTTAAAATTTGTTGTCATACAACCAATGTTGTGAGTTTTATGAACCAGTGCCGTAACAATTCATTTTAAATTTGACCATGTCTTTTTCTGTGATACGCTGCAGAAAAAAAAAAAACACAAAAAACAAAAACAAAAAACCCTGTATGTTTGCTCAACGCTGGTTTTGTTTGTGATCTTCATGGTGTGATTTGAATTTGCTTTTTAGTTTTCTTTGTTGACTTTTGTTTTCAATCATTAGCTAGGGACATATCAGGGGGATGGGGAAAATTAATAGAGTGTGTGAACTCTCTTTGTCCATCTCCCTCTTGCTGCATCTCTTGCAGACACCCCTCCCCCCCCCCCCCCCCCCAACCCCCAACCCCCTTACTCTTCTTCCCTTTCATCCTAATGTGAAATCAGGTGGTTGTAGTCAGATTTAACAAAACCACACACACACACACACACACACACACTGCCCATCTCTCCCCGATCTCCATCCCCAAGTACCTGTCTATTCTTTCTCTCCCACTCTCCCATCCCCCAACCACTTACGTATCCTACCCACCCCTGCTTTCTCACAAATGAACTGCTCCATCCGTGAAGGGTGAAGTGGTGTGCACATCATTCGTAAGAAGTGTGTTCGAGAAGAATGGTCAGAGTAGTAGAGATTAAAGAGGCGTAAGATGGGATGTGTGGGTGGGGGTGTGCGTGTGTGTGGGTGGGTGGGGGATGGGTGGTGGGAGGACAATTGTCGTCGTGTCAGGTTTGCGACCCTAAACTGACAGAGGAACGCTGCGCCACGTCGGCCCCCAAGACCCGTGTGACTGCCTGATTGGCTGATCTCAAAACAGCTGTGGGCTCAGAATTCTGTTCGCTGAAAAAAAACTCGGTATATCAGCTGCCCACACAGTGTTGTTTCCCCAGTGGGCTTGTAGTCCAGCCTTGTACGACTGTCATAGCTACCTGGCCTGTCTGAAGCTAGAACGTCTCGCCTGCTGCAGCATGAAATACCCAACGTTCGTGATGGTCCTGATGGCTGCTGTTCTCCTGACTAGCATCTTGGAGACTGGTCAGTACTTTCCGTTCGTTATTTTTCTAATTTCTGTCCTTTTTACAACATACTTTTGTCTTTGTAGTGCGCCTGTGTGACTAAGACTCTGACTCCGACTCTGATATCAATGTGCGCGAGATTTTCATGGGTTTATGGACACAACATAGGTCTAGTGATCACACATGCTTTGAGACAGATTATGGTTTATGCTGGAACCATGATTTATACAAGTCTGTACATGGTGCTGTGAGTGTGGTTTTGTCCTTAAGCAGAGTCATGGACATATTTTGCTGCATGGATTTGCAGGTCGTTGTTTCAACAATCAAATCCCTGCCGTATTCTCTTGCTTCAATAATCCCTCACTCGGTCTC
>JADBJO010004649.1:80000-92500 GCA_016801955.1 Conus betulinus
TACGACAGGCACGTACGCGAATTGCATCTGTTGTCTCAAACTGCCAAATCCACACACACACACACACACACACACGCACACACGCGCATGCACGCACGCACGTACGCGCGCGCCACACACACACACACACACACACACACACACACACACACACACACATACACACACACACGCGTGTGTGTGTGTGTGCGCGCGCGCGGGGTAAACGTTTCGCCACGACGATTCTTCCCTTGACTCTATTCCCCCCTTCCCCGCCTTCCTCCCTGTTCTCCTTATGGAAATCTCTTTTAGGGCGCAGTGGGATTATCCATGGATATTTTCAATCAGTTGCAGGTTAAAGGATTAGGCAAAAGTGGAGGAAGGGAGTGGATGAGGGCAGTACACTCTTTAGCTCTTCATTCGCTTCTGATGACTCGGCGCTGGTGTTTTCGTTTTTCTCCAGATCTGGGGGAAAGAGGTGTATGAGAGGCGTGTGCAAGAACGTTTACAGGCTGCCGGGGGCAGCCGGATGGAACTGCCTGCTGTCGCACTGGCTACTGCCATGGAAATGTATGCCAGTAAGTCTTCATGATCATCTGTTGGATGTTTCAGGGAGAGTCTCTGAGACCCGTTTCACTTGAGGGTCTACAAGCTTTGACCAGTGTAAGCTACCAGTGTCGTAGATATGGACATAAAAATACGGTGATACATATTCAAGAGTAAAGCAGGTTCTTTCAAGAGCGGGACTATGGCCAGATGTTTGTGGTTGTAATATTGCAGTCTTGACTGTTTTTTTTTTTTTTTAAAAACATCACTTGTTTTAGATATTCAAATCTAAAACATGCAACAGATACTTGCGTGTATGCTTGCATTACATGGGTGTACTAGTTCAGTAAGTGTTTTTGTTTGTTTGTGTACGGTTCTGGCTCACGCAACATCAACGCACAATCAGTCAGAAAACAAAAACAGAGAGAGTCCCCTTTTTATCTAACATTTAAATGTTTTCATTGTTTAGATGAAATGCTTTCTGTCATGGTTTCACATCATCATACACAACATGTCTCAATTCAAAACATTAATCAGTTTCTCGACCTCAAAAAAGGCATTTTGGGGAGAAAAAATGGCCTCTGTCAGTGCCAAACAAATATCTGTTTCAACAAACTCCTAGGTCCACACAGACCTAAACAGTTTTCTTTCCTGCTTTTAGCCTCGGCAAAGCCACAGAATCTTAACAATCTCCGTAACCATGTCTTCTTAACAAAATACAAACTGTGCATACCTCTCTCGTTAAAAAAATTCAAGAAACTAAACAAAAATATATAAAAGAAAAACCCCCAAACCCGCGGGGCCTAGTCTGTCTGGGGAAAAGAGCTAGAACAGGAAAGAAAAAAAAACAAATCAATCTTTTGTTTAAATCAATTTAGAAAGAATCTTTATCTACAGAATATTACTCTTGAGTTTTTCTTCTTTTCATATCTTTTCACCACAGAAGAACCTGGAGCTATTTGCTAAGCCTATCATAGGATAATTATGGCATGTACTTTATATTTATCACTGACATCTCCGGAGTACTTGAAAAACAAACTATGAGGCAGGAGTCCTCCCCAACGTTTCTACGTACGATGTCGTCGACCAATCTGTCATCTGATTCCACGGACAATCCTACAGGTGACAAAAGCAATCACCTGTGTTACTGTTCACCACACCTAATGCGCGCAAGCTGCACGGTGTTCATGACTTGATAAGCCCAGAGGGCAAACAAGATGTCAAAGTCCCTCTCTTTTCAAAACCTTGCATAAGTGGTCTGTGTTTTTCGTCAGTGTACTCTTTTCACGACTAAACACATATTAAACGACCACGAAAATGGTTTCGGTCTAGGTTCTGACAGTTTGCAAAACGCTTGTAATCCAATCCAAAATTTAGTTTCTATTCCCCGGCAACAAAGGCCTGATAATCATTGCAAAAATGCTTTCAAGAAATAAAGATCTTTGTCCAGCACTGGTTCTCGGAAACGTGACATAGGTGTTGAAATGTGAAGCCATCTCACTGGATGGACAGAAAGCAGCGACTCTCAACAGGCTGAGCGTCTGCCAAGACATGCTGTAAACATGGGGCAGGTGAAAGGAAAAGACAAAGAACGCTCGTTGATTGTAAAGAGTACCCCCCCCTCCCTTCCTCCACCTTGCCTATAAATCAACAAACGAATACAAAAAACATAAAAAAGATAGAATGCACTGTTCACAACGTAAGATATGTCAGTGAAATGACCAGGGTAATAATTGTAATCCAATTTGCTACCTCCTTCTTCAGCTACCTGTCTGTTCATTGATTTGTCTGTCTGTCTGTTCAGTTCAGTTTGTAACTAATGGTGTGTATGCGTGTGTGTGTGTGTGTGTGTGTGTGTGTGTGTGTGTGTGGTCACGCTTATCTCTGCTGCAGCATCTGACGAGGTGTTCAAGAGGACGCAGATGACAGGCCACTGCGCTGTACAAGACAATACAGGCGTGTGGCCAGTTTTCCCGCACGGACCAGCGCCACCTCTTCTGCATTTCGAGATGATCTCGGAAAGTTTTCAACTGCTGCGCAGTTCTGCTTGTGAAAATAACACAGAATAAAAGTTCCCTTCCTACGTGTGTTGTGCTTTTCCCAAAACACACACACACACACACACACACACACACACACACACACACCAATAACGCACCCGAAATTTGTCAAACATCCTTCCTCTACAAAATCTCCGTTCAGATGAAAAATGTTAGTCTCCCTCAGAAATTCAAAGATCACATCAGATGGAACACCTCTGAACAAGGTTTTCATGGGATCTACTGTAAAATGTTACATGTTTCACATCATGCAAGTCCAAACACTCTAAAGGATATGTTTCAGTGTGAATAGTACATGACATGGAATGCACCACGAAGCTTGATCACTCTTTACAAGGTATGAATGAGTTAAAAACGAATGGCCGGTGTGCAGCCGGCATAAAACCCGTTTCTTCTTTGCGAACCACCAGAGGTAGATGAGAGGAACTCTTTTAGGTTTGGCCTGATCTGAAAAAGGTTTGTTATCCGTCTGTGTATTCCAGTCCTCCTGCCAGAGGTCTCAGACATCAATCATCTTCGGTTTCAAATCTGAATAGGGGATAGATCTGTGAGGTCTTTACCTTTTTGTGGCATTTTTTGCCAGCCGATTAGCCATTTCATTTCCCTGAATGCCCACATGACTGGAAACCTAAGCAAGAACATTGTTGTGACCTCCCGCTTTTAAAGAGGTAAAAAGTTATGAAAAAAAGTTTAGAAGTTCAGGATGATGGAGGTTACGGCCAGCTATGGCCTCCAAAGCTGACAGCGAATCAGGCAGAATCAGAAAGTCCTCGTTTGTAGACTGAGAGATCATCTTCAGTGTTAGACCCAAAGCTGTAAGTTCGGCAGAGTTGATTTGATGATGAGTACCTGGTATAGGTCACGGAAGGTTAAAGGTTCCGGAACGAGTGAGATGGGGGCCAGTTTCCATCATCCTATGCCTTGGACACAGTGGATCTCTGACAGTTCATTCCCCCTACGGCCAGCAGGCTAGGGGAACTTTAACCTTTTCTTGCAACCTTTCAATGGATAACACACTTCCCTGGCAAGCGACAGGCCAGCTAGTTCATGGTTCGAATCATGCACAGGGTGTCCACGCCCCCCCTCCCCCTCCCCTCCTCACCCTCCATGCTGTCTTCTTCCACTAGACTTAAATGACAGTCTGAGCGCTAGCTTTTCGTACGAGATGTTAAACCAAGAAACCGGCAGGGGAGGGGGAGGGGGGAGGGGGGGGGTTGAACTTTGCACACACGACAACGAAAGAAGTGTTTTCTGGCCCAAATGTGTGCACAAATCCACTTCTAAAGGGTAAAACGCAACATACGTAGGCAGAAAAGAATGCGAGTGTCGCTGTCCTGTGGCGATGTGCTTTGTGCCAGTACAGCACACTGGATTTCACACAGAGAAATCTGTTGTGAGGATGAATGAAGTAACACGAAACAATACAGTCCAACGCAATCAAATACAGCTGACCACTCAAAACATTCCAAATGAAGACGACAGGCCTTCTTTGCATGACTGTCCCGTCTTCGCTTCTCACCACTCTCAGGCTCACAGGAAAGTCCGTCACAATCAAACCGGCAGGGACTTCGCCGCGTGGTGTCCCATCGTCTGCTTCTCTCGCCTCTTGCCCAGACGCACAGCAGATGTTTGAGCGTGTCCCTGTAGCGGGAGCTCATGGTGTAGTAGATGAGGAAGTTGAAGGTGGCGTTGATGTAGGACATGATGTTCATGATCCACAGGCCTGACACAAAGAGGTTGTGGTGCCTCCCTCCCCATGTTCATCTCTGGCAGGAAGAGCAGCGGGATCCTGAAACACACATCGCCAGGAATGAAGAAGCCTTCACGACCCACGTGTTAGCAACTAGTCGACCACCCTATAGATTAATTGACACCTGTCGCAAGGAAGTCCGCAGAACTGGGAAAATGGCGTTGACTGATAAATGTATGATTAGCATGTTGGGGGTTCTCTAAGATAATTTTGAGTCCTGGCAGAAGTTCGGGGGTGGGGGGGGGGGGGGGGGGGGGGGGGGGGAGGGGGGAAGGAGTGCTATGTATGTGAAAGGATTTTTCCAGCTTCCCAGACCAACATTTACATACAGGTGTGTAGCTGAGCAAGTCTTCGTGCATTTGCAGATGTAGAAAGTCGGGTAACACGCGTTACAGATCTGTGAAATTATAGGAGTGTTCTGTACATTGTGGAAATGCCGACACTGCGCAGAATTGTCCTGGTGTGTGGTTTAGGAGAGACAATACACTGCACTATGACAGACCCATTTACACTACTTTACACCGGACTACATCAGACAATACTATATCGAAGTACCTTGCAATTTGTTAAACAATAGTCGTCGCGCGAAACCAAGGTAAGGAACCCCATTTTTCCCCTTTTCTTTCTGCAATCAGATACCATACTTTATCAAATGTACACTGCTCCACTGTAGTAAATCACACTACCTCGCACTAGACCGTTCTAAACGACACGCTAGTATAACATAACGAAGTGCAAGAAAACAAATGTAGATAAACAATTCATCCGTCATCATGGCAACGATAGTGGCAAATGTTTTTAAACAAAAAAAAAGGGGGGGGGGGGGGTAGGTACACAAAAAAGAGGGGGTGGAGAGGGGGGGGAGGGTAGCACTGAGGGGATGTGGAAATGGGCATGAACGTGTGATTATTGAAACACTTCACTGGCAGTAAAAGGGGCCCGCTATTGGATTCTGTCTTGTCACCAAAGCCAGTAGTCTGATTTGTGTACAGTGGCCTTTCGTCCTTTGGATGAGACCTATCTGTACAACTTGGTCTGGTCTGCAAGTCCATCCATGGTAGCCTGCAGAAATAGACACACTTGTAATTTTGTGGCATTTCTACCACCATGGGACAAAATCAAGATTCAACAGCTTCCAAAGGCAGTCAGAAAGGAGAAAACATGACAAACGGATTTTTTTTTCAAAATAGAGTGACTGATGGCAGAGAACGACGCAAAATTTAGAAAGAGAGGGGGTTAGTTACCGCCAAAGGCCATTGACAAACAAAGCACAGGACAAAACACGATGCATTTCGACCTTTTGGGTCTTCTTCAGGCAAAAAAAAAAAAATCACATTTAACATTTAGGACAGTACAAACAAAGAACGAAGAGTGGCTTATCTGTTGTCCATGTGGTAGGAAGAATGGCCACCAGACGGAAACGCATTATCATCAGTCCACCTTAACCACAACCGTCACAAATATATATCACACCACCCCACTAAACTAGCTACACAACCCCATCGTTTCACCCCTCCCCCCCCCCCTTCCCCCACGCACCCCTCCCCCCTCCTTTTCCTCTCCCATAATCCCCCCTGTCGTTTCCGTCTGGTGACCATTCTTCCTACCACATGGACAACAGATAAGTCGCTCTTCGTTCTTTGTTTGTACTGTCCTAAATGTTAAATGTGATCTGGATTTTTTTTTTTCTTTTTTTCTTTTTCTTTCTTTTTTTTTTTTTTGCCTGAAGAAGACTCAAAGAGGTCGAAATGCATGGTGTCCTGTCCTGTGCTTTTGTTTGTCAACGTCCTGTCCTTGGCGATAACTAACCCCCTCTCTTTCTAAAATGACGACGGAATGAACATACAGTACCCATGCATTTCATCTGGCACTCCCATCTGAGGAGAATCGCCACGTTTCTCGGCGCAGTCACATTACATGGGCTTAGTCACCAAGGCAAGTTCATGTTTCACCGGGATGGTTTGGCAGCTGTGAGGGACAGAAGTAAGGCTGCTTAATTCGCTGCCTTGCCGAGCCTTCACGTTTTCATTCAATGCAGATGAGACACTCTTACTTGGCTGGGTTTTGTTGTTGTTGTTGTTGTTGTTGTTGTTGTTGTTAACATCCATTTCTGTGTTGGGCGTCTTAGTCCCATATCCATTCAGATGTTTATTCACGTGTGCATCTCTGCTTCTTAGATTTGGGCTGTAAATGATTTCTTTAAAACTAGGCATGTTTCCCCCAGCCACACTGCACAACACTATTCCAAATTACAAGTACTCTCTGTAACTACACTACTGTACACTACACTGCATGATGATTCACTGCACTACGCTGCACTACACTACACTACACTACACTACACTACACTACACTACACTACACTACACTGCCACTACACTGCACTACAAAACTCGACGCGACGCGACGGGACACGACACGACACGACACGACACGACACGACACAGCACTTACCTATACAGAGCAATGGGCAGCACACAGATGATGAAAAAACACACTGTTGTAGACCAGCATCTTCGTCAAAGCAATCTCTTGCAAGGACATACTCCGGCCCCCACCACCATCACCACCACCACCACCACCACCACCAACAACACCACCACCACGAGAAGATGTTTGAGCCCTCCACACGGCAGCCTGACGTAATTTCACGATCGTCACCGCCGTGGTTGACGTCACCACCACAATCACCACCCCGGGTAGGCCCACCCCCGTACACGAACACGTCCAGGAAGTCCACCAGCTTCTGGTGGCGGACGTAGAACTCTCTCATGCCTCCAGTCATGATGACGGAGCCGCTGACAGGATCGTACGCGCACACGATGTAGTAGCGACAGACGATGAAGAAATAGACGCCGATGACGACGACATAGACGACGACGATGATGACGGTGATGGTGGAGGTGCGGAGGACGGTGTGGGAGTGGAGGGGCCGGAGGATGCAGTAGCATCTCTCGCTGGCGATGATGGATGGCGGAGAGGACCTGGGAGACCCAGGTGAAGCCGTACAGTCCCAAGAAGTAGTGTTGTTGGTAATCCACGTCAACACCGGGCCGTAACTACAACAGACAGTGTGATTGGTTAAGTAGTTCTAAACCGGAGAACGGGGCACACACACACACACACACACACACATACACACACACACACACACACACACACACACACACACACACACACACACACACACACACACAGAGAGAGAGAGAGGAGAGAGAGAGGAGAGGAGAGAGAGAGAGAGAGGAGAGAGAGAGAGCACTGCAGCTATTTACCATTGCGAAAAAATAAGAGCGTTGACCATAAGAGGTTCAGATTTATATAAAAACAACAGGCACACACATCCGACTCTGCTCCCTGTTCTGTATTTCTCGAGCCTGAGCGACACCCGGATATCTTGAGAAAGTAAGTATGGGGCACAGCCCTGTCTTGTAGTCTCAGACTGGAATGGTACTCCCTAGAATCACCTTGATAGTCTACATCATCATCATCATCATCATCATCATCATCATCATCATCACCATCATCATCATCATCATCATCATCCACTCATCGGTCAGCATAAAAAAAAAAGTCCTAACCCTAACCCTAACCCTTCATGCCCTGCTCTCATGGTGATCTCAGTTTCGATTTCTTGTCCGTGTCTTCTCCGTTGGTGAGTTTGTGTCGAGGATGCCGGGCATACAGGCGCCCGCCGATGGGGCACGCCCACTCGCCCCAAATCCATGACGAAGCGACTATTGTCAGTAATGGGCTCAGTAGATGATGGTCTGCATATGTGTTATAAAGACTAAGAATGCAGACAGACTCTAAAGTAACGTTACAGATTCAGGGCCATATTTATATATAAGAAGACGTATCAAAGTCTCTTTCTGCAAACATCTGAAACCTCGTTAAGTAATCTTGATTTTATCAGTTTCTGGATTCATGTCGTGTTTCCATTGTTCAACAAGACAAATCACGTTTAAGGATGCAGAATCAGTTTGTCCAGACAGAACTCCATCAAAATAAACTGTATTCAAATAACAAGATTCTCAGGAAATGGTCTCTGACTTGAACAAAAAAATCTATTAATCCTACCTGACTTTTTAGCTAAATGTGGAACAAAATATAGAACACTAAATCACAAACTGTCCATACAGAAGAATCAATTAAAAGAAATGAACACAAGGAAAGTCATGCAATAAATGTAGTTCAAATTTTCTTTGTGATTAATTTCGTTACATATTTTAGTATCATTTATTTTAATTTGAATAGAATTCAACTGTCTTAGCAATATTATGACAGATCCCCAAATCAGTAAAGTTTTTTTTTTTTTTTTTAGTTTATTTCCATCGGAAAATAAAAAAGACCCTAATTAAGTCAAGCCAATCCACGTAGATCATCATGAAACATTAGTGACTGTGTAAATTGATGTATGTATTTCTCTTTCGATAAGAATAGGCGAACTTGCTGTTGATTCCATTCGAGTGTAATGTCTCGCCTATTAGGTTACTGTTATATGCTCATTGCCCTTTATTTCTTTGCCCCCCCCCCCCCCCCCCCCCCTTCCCATTTTTTTTTCATGCATGTACAGCCGTAAGGAATTTTCAGAAAGAAGATTTTTGTAAGAGGCTACATTTTTTTTTTTAAGAGAAAGAAATTCTGTCTAGACCGTGGGTGGGGGCTGGGGAGCGGGGTACAATGATAACAATTTTACTATAAAAAAAAAATGTCGCATGACAATTCCTTGGGGGGGGGGGGGGGGGGGGGGGGGGGGGGGGGGGGGGGCGGTAACATTTTCCTATTACACCGTTCTTCCAAACACTGTCGTGCGCAGAATACTACTGTCAGTGTACAGTGAATTGTGAATATCAAGTCATCATGTGCCCCCCCCCCCCCTCTTTGTTTTTTCGACCCCCCCCCCCCCCCCCCCCCCCCCCCCCCCCCCCCCCCCCCCCCCTTCTTCGGTGGTGGAGACCCTTACATTTCTTTGGTGGTGAACTGCACACGCAGCTGTTCTCCATCCCACACACCATGTTGCAGGCAAGAAACAGACCATCCGCCAAGGAGAGGGCGAAGAGACACACATTGATCCGTTCCTTTAACCCTTGCTTGTAGAACACCGCCATGTTGATGACGTTGGCCGCCCCCACCAATCAGAAACAAGATAGGAAGGAAGACCACGTCTTTCAGGCGGCGAATCAGGTCCTCGGTCTCAAAGCTGATGATGTTGTCGGGGTTGTTCCAGGGGATGAAATCTTGGTACCGGAGAACGAAGCATCCGGACGGAACTGTGGTGGTGAGATTAGCAGTTGTGTTTGGAATTTGCTGTTGTTGTGTTTATCACCATGGTTTTTCTTTCGACTTCTTTCAGACCTGAAAAGAAAACGAAAATTATCACAAAACAAATAGTAAATACATAGAACAAAACCTTCAGACACAACGCGTCATGCACATCTTGGAGGGAGAGACAACAATATCGATAATTTCGTTTAAAAGCCCACGCCCCGGTTCAAAGGGATAATTAAATGGAATCATTAGTGACACAACGATACTTTCAGTTGGATACAGTAACACATGGCAGCGACATATTTCTTCTCGTCAGACTATTCCTGCTCTTGAAAGACTCGTACCTTTATAATGCAAGAGTACTTGCAGAATTTACGTTCCTTCATAAGAAGTGAAAGCTCTGGATGTTGATGATCTTTTATTGGAATATAGTTTGTCCTGGATCCGCTTACAGAGGGCGGAAGAACACAACATGATCTTCATTATTCCCTGGCAGATTGCAGAAAAGCACAACAAATTTACATCATTATCTGAGGCATTAACCCCCAACTTTTTTAAAAATCTAATCTGGTAAATCTATCCACATTCACAGACAAATGGCGCTTACTTATGCTGCCTATAATGATGCCGGTGAAGTCAAACAGATAATGGTACTGACACTGCCCAGGAATCCAGCCGCCAGCAAGAAGTGGATAACACTGAGGACACAAAACAAAGGAATCAAACAGATCAAAGACTGCCTGAAAACATGAGAAGCACTAAAAGAAGCTCTGGAAAGACCTGAAAGCAAAGCACAGTGCCCCGAGCAAACCAGCACCAGCGTGGAGAATAATGCCACTGCTGAAAGTTGAGGGGGAATGTTGTTTCTGTGAAGGCAGCGATGCTGACTAAATACCTCGCGGAAAATGAATACTTGGATACTTCAATTGATAATGGAAGCATTCTGGGAGTGTCTAGCTATGCAGAGCATACCAAGGAGATTTAGAAAGGCGTCTAAGGACTTCGGGTAGAGATAACGGACCTGGTTATGATTTGGCTTGATTTGGTGGTGAATGGGTATGATTCTGTTCCACTCAAAATGATTCAGCTGGTTCTCGAGTTGTGTTGTATCTCAAAGGTAATCCAAGATATGTTGAGGAGCTCTTTTTCATGTCTTGTCATTGAGGTTCTCAGCGATGGAATACACCACAGACTTGGTCGATCGGAATCAAAGGGCCGAGCAGTTTCTTCGGTATGTCTTCGTTTTGGCGGTAGAAGTCATCTTAAAGGCAGCAATAAGCAGTGACGGCTCAACTGACACTGTAAATGGATACCATGTCCTCCCACCCACCAAACCCGTAACCCTTTTATGGACGACACAACAAACAATTCCACAAGCAGGATGAAAACAAACACAAAAAAAAACGCAGAAGCTGGACAAGTTAGTCACCTCAATGAGAATGGGCTTCAGAAAGATAAAAGTCACAAAGCCTCTCATTGCCAAAAGGAAGGGAAAAAAAATGATATTTACGTTCACTGTAATAACCCAAGCCAATCCAACAATGAGAGATAAACCAATCAAGAGCTTTTGAAAGTGATTATCATCGCCCCCCTGTCAGGTACGAAAAGTGGGGAATAAAATCAGCAAATGACAGAAAAAAAAGCTTATGGGCAATAAAAGACAAAAGGTGAAGTACAGAACAAATTTTAAAACTGAAGATGAAGGAAAAAAGAAGATGCCAGGAGAGTCTGAAGGCAGTCAGGCAAGATTAACTGGCACAACGGGCCCTTGGCAAAGGGCACTCCGAAGAAATCTTAGCTGGAATAAAACATGACACATCACCCCTCTAAGACTCAGCTCCATCGTCAGATCTGTATAGGACCACCTGCCATCTGGTGCAAAACTGGTGAAACCGGGAAATCTGGCGGCCCTGTCCGTCCCCTTTGCCAGGACAAACAAACAGGGGAACTTGTCCTAGCTCATGTAAAAGCCCTCTGATCAAATAAGTACACAGAGAAGCACAGCTCCGTGCTTAAAGAGATTGCACGTGAGATGAAAACTGCGAGATGAAACACCGCGGCATCAGACGTTTCCGCAATAAGGTTCTGCAAGGCAGAAGGCAGCAGATCATGGTCCAAAAACAACCGGAGATGGAAGCGGAGTATACTGGACAGAGCTGATGACTTGGAAGAAACGGACCTTCGAAATGGAAAGAACACCTAGAAACGATCGGAGACAGTGGCGAAAGACCAAACAGAACACGCATTCGAATTCATCAGATCAAAATATTTTGATTTAATTCACTGTGCCATATAAAAGCAGAGAATAGAGGAGGCACATATCTGTAAGACACAAAGGATGCCAGTCTAGCGAGCAGGTTAAGAGAATCTAGCTTCAAGCCGAAGTCGTCGCTATAGAGGTTTGGGAAAGAGAGGGTTTTGTAGGCGTATCAGCTTTCGATCTCATGAAACAGCTCTCTGCTTCAGAGAAGAAAAGAAACGGGCGCTCAAAGCAAGAGCAGAGGGAGGTGAGCTGGTCCTGGTCGAAGATGAAGGTCAAAATGCTTCACTTTCCCAACCCGCCTCAAGTATCCCATGACAAGATAAGACATTTGTTACCAGGGGCGAAGGGGCTTTGAGGCGTATGGCCATCGAGCGACTACAGGTTTGAAATTCGGTCAGCACAAAAAAAAGACAATAATCGACAGCAGACGAACATCCAGGAGTCATGAACTGGACGCCGCGCAACCCCCTTGGAGTCTAACTACGTAAAAAATCGGGAAACTTGTGTGTGACGTGGGCCTCTTCACCGAAGATCTTCTGCTGTCAAGTTCTTCTAGTGTTTTTACTACTGCTTCAATTATGATTTTTGAACAACCTGTGTAAGAGAGATAAACTTTGACTATTTTGTAATATGG
>JADBJO010004649.1:97500-112500 GCA_016801955.1 Conus betulinus
TTTGGACTTGTCCGCAACTCAGTGACGTCTCCTTGATGAGACTGAAACTGAAACTGAACTGGTGGTCGTTGCAGGATTTGGGTTTTATTTGTTCCCCCGTGTAATGGCTGTGGTGGTGGCAGCATGTGGGTAGTGATTGATTACATGGAGAGAACACCTTTTCTTGCGAGCAACTGGGCTACCTCTGAGTCAAGAACACCATTCTCACCCCCCCCCCCCCCCCCTTCCCTCCCCTTTAGTCACATTTGTCTGCCTCAATAGAAGAGAAAATGGATCATGGATATTGCTGTCAATCTCCATATTTCACTCCTGTGGCTGTATGAAGAATTTCAGGATAACGAGTCAGTTCTTTCCATACCACCAGAGAAAAAATTGTCAGTCCACACAGCTTCAAATTTCCTAACTTCATTTTCCATGGCGTGAATGGTAGAGGGCAGAAACAAAGGGAATCAACTCTGCTCTTGATCTGCTGTGTCTGGGTGTGGCTGTGGTGGCCTTTGTTGCCCAACTGTTAGAGGTGTTTGGTCTGTCCCTGGTTACTCTGCTCGTGACTGGGGTGATAGTTCTGGTTTGCTGACCCCCTAAGTAAGCCCTCCTTTTTTCTCTCTCTCTCTGGTCCGTATTTGTCATTATAAGCTCACTGACTTGCCCCCAGGTTTGCTGACCCAAAGAAAGACCCCCCTAAGTTTCCGTGGGCTGAATTTGTCATTATAAGCGGACAGACACGCCCCTGGGCTGTCAGTTCTCCCATGTCTTTCAAAGTGACCGCCAGGGTTTTTTCCCAAACAGGGATTTTTCCCAGCTTACATCACACGTTCAGACGTCGATTTGCTGACATGACGTTTAATGAACTTCACCTATGAAGAGGTACTTCCTGTGACGCATGGCCTAATAATGCGATTATGTCCCTTCAACGTCGCTCTCTCTCCTTTTGACCATCCATGGGGAGACTTTAATTCACGACCTCGGCAAATGCTACCACCGCCATGATGAAGGCTCTGTGTGTATGGGCAGCCTTCAGCTCAGCGCGGTGGGCGTGTGCCGAGGGCAGGTACCAGATTTCTGGGTCAGCTGAAGGAATCAGAAGTGCCAGACAGTTGCCCAGTTCTCTCTCTCTCTCTCTCTCTCTCTCTCTCTCTTCTTCTTCTCTTCTTCTTCTTCTTCTTCTTCTTCTTTGCTGTCCTATCTTCAATGCCACCTCTGAGGCATTCACCCACGCCGCTGATTCCGAGGTCCCCCCCCCCCCCCCCCCCCCCCACAGCCACAGCCCGGCCCGTCCTGTCGCAGCCCCAGCACCGGCAATCCACAGGGAGCAGGCAATGTCAGTTCATCAAGAGGCACCCACCAGAGAAGACACTGCGCTGCTGCCGAATGACATCGGCGAGAGTGATTCAGCTGCAGCGCAGTACGTGTCTCCTCTGCCGGGCCACCCGGGCACCTGTTCTGATCCCACCTATAAGCCCCCTGCAGACGACAGTGACTGCTTAGTCGCGGAGCCGGCATGAGTGAGCTCTGCGCTGGCTGGTTTTCTTGCCTCCATGAAAGTTTGTAAACTGTCGTCACAAAGTCTGAAAATCCACCGTTTGAAAAATTGGCAAGATTACCTCGGAGATTTTCTCCCAGCTGCTCATCTTCATTTCAGTCATGTTCAATGTCGTTTAGTAGATTTTCTTCCTTATTTTTTTTAGGGGGGGTGGGGAAGCATATGTATTTTCTTCATCTTCATCTTCATCGAGCTCTCGCTCTTCGTGAATGCTGAGTGTGTTCTCTGTCGATGGTGTTGCACAGCTCAGTTCGCGTTTTCTTCGAGCGGTTTGCCCCCTCAGTGTCTGAATCTTTCGATTCTCGTTTTGTTTTAAGTCGTTCAAAATGCTTTTGCTATTTAGCATCCATTTTTTGCCAACGTTGTCGAACAACCTCCATACCCAACTCCATTTCATTCGACTTGCCCTGATATGAACCGAACGCAGTGTTGGCTTCTCTTTCTATTATACGAGACTTATTCTGGTACAAGCGGAACTGATCAAGGTAAACAAAATTTGAAATGTCGACCACTAATGATAAGCGGAGACACACACACAGAAATACAACAAGCCAATTCATAGAGCGATTAATTTTCACAATACTAAGTTTGAGGCCATCAAACACCAGCCACAATGAGTGAATGAACAGAGAGAGAGAGAGATAGGGATCTAGGTTCAAGTTTTTTATCAATGCACTAATATTCGGATCAAAAAAAAATTCTATTTCGCTTGTAAATTCCTGTTTTGGTCTGAATGCACCCAAAGCTGAAAACAAAATTCTCAGAACACTCACACACCACATGGCTCCTCACAGAAGAGTTCTGGCACCAACTGGTGGGGCTGCAGTGCACCGCATCACATGTCCCTATTGTCTGACCAATGGCAGACGGGAAGCTTTTTGTTACCCTGTCATGACTCTGGTGGTAGTTGCAGGATTCAGGCTTTATCTGTTACCTTGCAATGGTTGTGGTGTTAGTTGTAAGATTCAAGCGTGTTACTGTGCCATGGCTATGGTAATAGTTGCCGGATTCAAGCTTTATTTATTATGGTGGAGTCATTGCCATGGTATTTGCAGGATTCTAGCTCGATTGGTTATTATATGGTGGTAGTCGCAGCATTCCAGCTCTATTTGTTACCATCCATTGTTTGAATATAACCCCCTCCCCCTCCTCCCTTTCCATCCTTTACGAAGGTTATCTCACTCAGCGGATCCAACTGTATGAAACAACATTCTGCATTTGCCCTTTGACCTGAACCGCTCCAAGCCTGATTGAGAGTTTCTCTGTGCCCAGTTTTCTGTCTGAACAGTTAGTTTCGTTAACATCGGTTCAGGAGAGGGTAGGAGGAGGCGGAGGGGGGGGGGGGGGGGGGGGGGTTATTCACAAACCAACACACAAGCAGACGTGGATGATAACATAACGTCGGATGAAGGGACAACATTGATGATAACATAACGTCGGATGAGGTGACAACATGGATGACAACATAAAGTCGGATGAAGGGACAACATTGATGATAACATAACGTCGGATGAGGTGACAACATGGATGACAACATAAAGTCGGATGAAGGGACAACATTGATGATAACATAACGTCGGATGAGGTGACAACATGGATGACAACATAAAGTCGGATGAAGGGACAACATTGATGATAACATAACGTCGGATGAGGTGACACCATTGATGATGTGTTGGATGCTGAGGGAAATCTACTTAGCCTGAGCAGCCAGCAAGTACAATTTCCTCACGTGCCCACACATTTTCTGGCACATTCCTGTGTTATGAAAGCAATGAAAACATTCACGTGAAATCTGGATAAGAATTGATTTAAAATGTACCATGCGAATAATGCTGTACAGAAACGCCAGGAGTCTGGAAGTAACTAAACAAAGCTTTAAAAAAAAAAAAAAAGCAATGTATTGTCTCTAGCGTTTGTATTGACAGTGTAACAAAATGGAAGAAATGTATGTTTAGACTGTTCTGAGCTGGCTGGAGTTTATAAAACCATTGAAAACCACTATGCGCTGCCGGTTTAGAAGGTCCCAGCTCGAGTTTCACACAGGATTATTCCAGCACAAAATTATTTTTGCAGGAGATTGCAGAGTATTGGTCGTACACGTTTTTGTGGAAATAGTGAACAACAACAACAACAAGAAGCACTGGCTGTATCACAAGGTGAAGGTGCTTTGGGATCGTTATGCAATCCTGTTGACTGAGAGACATAAGCATCTCGGAAATTTTACACCACCTAAAATCAGAACACACACACACATAAATACTTCTCTGGATTTTTGCTGATCTGTTGCACGACTGAATAATGACACAAAAAGGAGAAAAAAAAAAAAAAAAGAGTGAAAGATGAAGTAGTTTTTATTTCCTTCTCGTTGGTCGACACAGATGACAGTCCCGTCTCTGAGTTGACTGTCCTCTTGGGCTTCCACCAGGAGGCCCCTATTGTTTTAGGCGCATGGTCACCCCCATTATACAAGTCCCATCTCTCGGATTAGCACGGAGCAGATATTCCTGTAGGATACGCTGTGTCGTCTGCTCCACCTGCCCACACCGGCAGCCAAGGGCAGACAATCGTCAGGTTGATGTGCCCATGGGTACTTGCAACGTGAGGCGACTGCAGGCGGAAATCTAAACAAAATCTTTAAAAGTTGGTACAATAACTCCGCCGAACAACATGGGTGAACGATTCACGAGACAAAAACGCGACGCGTTTCGACCTTTTAAGTCTTTTTCAGGCAAAGCAATCAACACGCAGAGTGAAGAACGAGCAATCACTGATCTTTGTCAAATTCGGCAAAGCTTGTTACAACTGAAATTAAAAAAAAAAAAAAAAATCAAGATATCTGTTTGGTTGGTTTGTTTGCTTGTTTGTTTCAGTTCCGTTATCATCTTATTATCTGTCATTAGCACGGAAAGAAAGCGCCACATGAATCTTAATCTTAGACGATTAAAAGCCAGCGAGTGAAGGAAGGAGTACAATGCATTGCAAACAGAATCATCAGTGACAGTATTCATTTGAAAATGGAGGCATTTTCAACACACTTTCACCGTTCAGTGTCTTGTTTGATTCCCAATCGCCTTCTTTGGGCAACGAAGCAATTAGTCAGAATGTTGAGCTGATGTTGAGTGATCACCACTCGCTGAGCTGTGAGCACGTTTTCGAGGGTATTAGGATCTGAGGATGCGCGGCACCCATGCTGGGGGACCGCCCCATCCGTCCACCCGTGTCTGATGCCTGTGCTGTCAATGAAGGTCCAGGGGTCCGGCTTGCCAGTGCAGGTGGATGGCACTGTTGGCCGGGACGTCACTCTGGCGGCAGGTGCTCGGTGAATCGGAACATCCTCGTCCACAGACATAAACTCTGCTCCCTGTCTGCCCACCATGGGCACCACAGGGTCCCTCTGGATGGTCCCAAGGACGGCGCAACCACTACCCTAGATGCCAGCATTCCCCAGTTCCGCTGCCACTAACCATCACGGTCATGCCCAGCGACTGACTGTACCGTCTGCAAACCTTCTTCTGCACGTTGTCTCACGCACATTCTGACGTCCATCGTTGAAGTCTGACGGCAAACCTGGACTCATCAGTGAAGAGACACGGTAGCAGTAGGTGCGAGCGATCGAAAGCGATTCTGTGTGGCCCTGTTGACGTAGCTTGATGTTTAGTGAGGAGGGTACCAAAGAATAGTGTCTGCAGGCGGAAGTGAAAATGTGAAAATTAATGTTGACATACTGAGGTGTCAAATGAACGTAGATGTTCGTTACTCTTGTGTTGGATTCCTTCATTTGGCTGCTCTGTATTTCAATGTTTATTTCCATCTTTTTTTTGAGGAATTACAGACGTGGATTATGTCATCTCGGACACATTAAAATCATCATGTTTACATTCAGGAAGGGAATACTAAGAGGTTCAGTTGCTGACTTGAAGAAGTGAGTTCAAAGCTACCGCCAACAAGTTCTATTGAAATGTGACTTCTGTGAGAAAGTATCCCTTCGAACGGACTGACGGGTGTCTTCCTATGCAGATCACACACAGCTACGATTCATCATTCATGTCCAGCACCAGACGATCTCTGCAGTCAGAATGTGATGAATTCACAAGGCCACTCGGATGTTGGTAGTTGATACTCCCAAGCAGGGCCGGATCAGATACACATGAGCGGTAGGTCCAAAAGGAGGGAACTGGGGTCCTCTTCCGGTGGGTGAAGGGGGGGGGGGGGAGTGACAAAAGCCCCGACCCCCACTCTCCCATCTCTCGTCCGGCCCTGTTTGTAGGCGACCAGACTGTTGTTAGAAATGAGGATAGTGCGTGAGGATGGATTCGCTTTCACACCACACTTTTGCACCAAACGATGAATGTCAAACATGTCTCTCTCTCTCTCTCTCTCTCTCTCTCTCTCTCTCTCTCTCTCTCTCTCTCTCTCTCTCTCTCTCTCTCTCTCTCACACACACACACACACACACACACACATATACACAAACGCACACACACACACACACACACACACACACACACACACACACACACACACACACACACATCTTTAGAAGGCTTCACACGTATCGTCATATACCCATTTTTTTTTCTTGAATTACCTGAACTAATTTGAAAAGAAAACACATAGACAAACGTAGCACAGACAAAAACACAACGCGTTTCGACATCTTAGGTCTTCTTCAGGCAAGATACACAACACTCAGGACAACGAAAATGAACCAGCAATCACTAATCGTCATCCAATTCGGCGCAAGATAGGCCTTGAATCAACGTAAAATACTTTCAGTAAGTGTAAACTTGCCGATTCGTAAACATATAGTCATAGTCTAGTCTCATTTCAGTGGTGCAGACATAGCTGCCAGGCATAATGTGTATATATCATGGAGAGTCAGCAGAGGAGGGACAGAAGACAGCAGAAGCAGCGCCTTGGAACCATTACAGAAATCCAGACTGTGAAGATCAGACAGACTGCCAAATTTGTATATACAGGGACTCGCTTTTTTTTTTTCAGAGGAAGAAAAACACAGCAGTGACTTGTTGCTCGTTTAGACATGAATTTTGAATCATTGCCTCCAGGTGATTTGAATGACCGACCAGGGTGTAGTAATGTTTACGGAAACGGCAAAGTTCTTTGGGGACGCGCTCGTCAGTTTCTGATTTCCGCAACAGGTGTAGGGCGACCATTTTCTCTACACCTTTGTGCATAAACAGCTTGGTGATGCAACTGGTTATTGTCTGGAAGGATTTGCTCAGTTTTTCTACTAGGATATCTTAAATGAGGCAGGGAACGGTAAACAGTAATCAGCCAACATTTAGGATAACTTGCCCCCATGATCAAATAAATAAAGGTGTCTATTTATTTCACCACGGGAGCACGAATTACCCTGCTTGTTCGTTAATTACTTTTGTACTGGGCTTTGCAATAGTTATGATGGTGAACTCGGGTTAAGAAGGGGAGTTTGGGGGGGGGGGGGGGTTGTGGGTTGAGAACCCTGCCGTCCAGGCGTATCTTCAAGAACAGTTGGGAGGGTTTTCGCGGGTGTTTATGAACGTCACTTGAGCTGGCTGTGGAGTCGTTACATGACTGAAGAGCAGGTCAGATTTCAGATGGGCCGAAAAAAAAAACGTTGTTAAGTTTCGAGATTGTCAGAAGTAAAATTGCTGGGTGATTTTGTTTTAGACTTATTTCAGTCTCAAATTTAGGCACCACTTGCAAGATATTGAATTAGTATGGATTACCAGTGAATTTACCATTGCTTGCTTTTCTGTGATTAAAATGTCAGTTAGCTTGAGAAGGTGGACTAAGCTTAAAGAGTGGTTTCCCTTTTATTTTCTTGATGATCCTCCATATCGTTTCGCCGAAGTTCGAGATGTCAATCTGATTTAAACCTTTTATGAAATCTCGTTGGTGCAAGCTACCGTTTGAGGAATTTGGAATATGAAACGCTGGTTGCGGAGCCGTATCAATTTTCTTGCAAACGTTATGCAACCAGTCAATGTCAAACATTGAGGCTTGCTTCAAGTTTTAGGTACAGACAATTTTACACAGTGTGATTTTTTTTTCGTGGGTTTTGCTGTGTTATCAGAAATGAAGATCCTGTTTCCGTTAAAATTAATGTAATTTTGGCGACTAAACTTTCCCCGTTAAAGTTAAAGCGGTGCGTATCGAATCATGTTCAGAGGCAGTCTGTTCAAGTGCAAACTGGACAAGTGCAAAGTGGTCACTGCCGTGAGGATTGCCGTGTGCTGTCCGCTCAAAGTCGAAGACCATTGAGGGTTGCACACTGACGTCGTCTGTGCGTGACACCACACACACACACACACACACACACACGCATTGTGGCATGAAATCAAGACGTTGGGGTCGAGCTTCGAGAACAGATGCTCCTGGAGACAAACTTCTGGCAGAAGTTTTATCATTGCCCCATTGGACAGAGTGTGCAATAAAATAACCTCCCCACCCCCACCCCCATCCTCATTCACTTAGCTTTGGTCGCTTCAGAGTTCAGCGCAAGGAAGAAGGCGTTGAAGAAGGTGTTGAGTTTAATCTGCTGGTCACGGAAGGATGTTTAACTGTACACTATTCACACTTTTTTTTTTTTTTTTTTTTTTTACTGAGGATGTTAATGTAGAACTAACATGCTGGGTTTAGAATCACGGCATAGAAGCTGCATCTCATCAAATCGTCACACAAATGACGGTCATGATAAAAACCATGGGAAGGAAAATGTATCAATCCATCATATCGACATCCTAGTGTTTGTCACAGAAAACGGAGTTTTAGTAAAATTGCAGTCTCCGTATTTTTTAACCCTGACTCTACAGTCACTCGTCCTGTTGCTAGTGGTGTGCGTTTTCGTTCTGAAGGGTGAGAGTTAACAGTGTTCTCTGCTACCTCAATCAGCTTTGAGGCCACACGGAGTCGCCATTTGTTTGTTTTTAAGCAACGGTAATATTTTTAGCCTGTCAGAGCAGGCTCGCGAGGTATCTGCTGCACAAGCTGGGAAGGGGCAGACACAGCGCCTTTCCCAAGACACTCATTTTCACTGCAGCCTGTGGTCATACTCTGAGCCTCACCGGTTTATTTAACGTCGATTGGTCCGTTTATCCCCTCGCAAATCAATGCCTGACCTTCACACAATTTGAGAACGCCTGTTTCCAACTACGGGTTGAGCAGCATCGATAGTCTTTTGCCTTGAAGGATGATGAGAGTCACGGTCTTTTCTCCGTCCTGACCCGCCGCTTCGTTTTCAGTCCTATCCAAGTGGGTCAGGCCTTTAAAGAAGAGAGATTGGTATCTTCCACAACGGACACAGAGGGGCTGACTGATGTATACGCCCTCCTGTACTGCCTGTGGAGCAGATACCACACACTGCTTACTTCCTACAACTCTCCTGCGTGTGATGGAAATCTCCTGGCGCTTGAAACACCTAGGCAGGGCAGCACCCACGGGAAAATCCGACCCACCAATGCCCGCTGTGATAAACTGAGGCCATGTGGCTGTGCAGAAAGTCAGAAAAAGATGTCGGCTGGCACACGATCGCCGCCATTACGCCAAAGCACGCGGCGCATCTCCAACAAAACACCTCGCAAAAACCGTTTCTGATTTCGTTTCCCTCTCAGTAACTCCATGAGCTTTCTGCGTCTTTACCAAAGACTGTACGCCCTACTATCTTTGGTCTTACTAACAGGGGCATTGAAAGGCGTTCTTCTACTTGATCATCTTCTACTTCTGACATGGAAGAAAGAGAACAACGAAAAGGGAGATAATGTATCACCTGGAAACGGGCGAGAAAAAAGAAATGTGTGGTCCAATGAAAACGTGAGTATTTGCAAAAAACAAATCGATTTTTTCTGTTTGTGTAGCGAAGACTTGAGGACAGCTAATGGAATTATGAAGAATGACATCCAAAAAGTATTGATATTTTCATTAATGCATTTCACGAAGCAGCAGCTTGTATGGTTAAAGAGGACTGAAATTATTAGTGGTTTGATAAAGATGGTACACAATCCAAAAAATTAGCAAAGGTCGTCTTTGGACCTGGCGAAGGTAAAAAAAATTAGTAAGGCATAAAAAGATGTATGTCAAGCGAAAAAAACTCTTTTCAACACAATAGAAAAGGAGAAGACAGAGAAATGTGATGAGTGAAGGCTTCAGAAACCGAGGGAGTCGATCAATAAACTAAAGGTACTTTCTGGTCCACAGTCAGACCTCTTAAGTCGAAAAAGAATAGTTTGTAATGATATCAGTTCTCAACAGTGGTGTGATAGCGTGTTCAATGACGGGAGAGATACAGATCAACACGAAAACTTCATCTAAAAAGAAGATGATTAATTCGAAGAACCAACGTTCAAATGCCCCTACAACCTACCGTGAATTTACGAACATCGAACTTTATAAAAGAATGCTAAAAACATGCCGGCGTCAATAGCATAACAAGCAAAATGTATAAATTGGCAAATGCAACTGTTACTGGCCGTTTAGTTGATCTCTTTGACGCATTCTTTAAGAAAGGAATATTTGCAGCGGCATGGTCAGAGTCTATTACAGAACTGAAATACAAAAAGGGAGACATCGACGATCCAGATACTTACAGAGAAGAGGCATTAACGATTGTAATAGGAGAGGCTGGTACTCATACGTTGAATAAAAGGCTTCAAATAGGCAGATAGACAGTGGAAAATAACTGAGGAACAGTAGGATTCACAGCATGACCGATCACATATTTACTTTATAAACATAACATAACTGAAAAGTGTTTATAACAAAATTCTAAGCCGTGTTTTGCTTTATTTGACTTTAAGAAGGCCTTTGACTCGCTGAACAGAATATACTGTGGGATATACTGAGATGCTACACTCGTTTTTGTGTGAGACCAACAAGCTTACACAGATTTCTTCGACTGCCTTAGAGGCGTCCGGCAAGGTTTTTTTTTTTTTTTTGTTGTTTGTTTTGTTTTGTTGTTGTTGTTGTTGTTTTTACTTAGCTCACACATTCTTTTCATTCTTTATCAATGAATTAGCTATTGAATTATTGAAAAGGAGGAAAGCACTGAATACAAATACTCTCAGGAGCAATTTTTATTATATTATTTGTCGATGACAACATTCTTCTCACTGATTCTTTTGTTGGGTTACAGAATCAATTAACTGTTCTAAAACAGGAAGCTAAAAGACTGGTCTGGGTGTTAATGTAGATAAAACCAATGCAGTGGTTTGGGCAAAGAAAGACATCTTTCTGTACATAAAAAATGGTGGTATGGGACTGTGCAAGTTGAGGTTGCAAATTCCTACAGACATCCTTAGCTGATTTGTACCACCAAGATCAATTTAAACGCTACTTAGACAGAGGCATGTAGAATAGGTAAGAAGATAGTTGCTGGAGTTCTCAAAGTCATGTACAAATTAAATTCTATTGATCCTTCACTTTTATGGAAGTTTTATTTGTTTCATATGTAAATTTAAACTATCCTGAAACATTCATCAGAACTATAGGGTATATAAAAAGTGGACAGAAAGTTTCTGTATACCATCGCTCAGCTACCTCTCCATGAAAACCCAAGTGTACCTCTCCATGAGACCTGTAAGTATGCACTGAGCATCCAAACAACCATCAAGAGTGCAAAAATATTGCTTAGGAATCGTTCGGTGACCAGTGATAATGTAGCCAAGTGTCTGGAATGCTGTTATGGAAACATGAAAAGGGAAAGCAAACTTAGGAATACAATAGCTGAAAAGTTCTTGCAGATAATGGATTTAGTATTGTTTGGATCAGCCAGGGCATTAGAAGGGACATGGCCTTTTTCTCAGACAGTTTGATCAATTCATATAAACAAAACTGATGCTGCCATATACAGGAACATACACCATTATAGTAGGTTGGCCTATTTCTCACTGAAAGGGGTTTTCCAGTCTGAAACTTTTATCTCAGCCTTTGAAAATATGTGGCATCGATGTCTCCTTGCCAGATTGAGGAATGAGACCTCTTATCAAATGCAAACAGAAATGGTTTATTAATGACCAGGAGAGACATATTTTGTGTTTAATGAGTTACAAATAACGTGAAGACGAATCGGAATTTTGTTTTTCATTGCTTTGTGTGTCATTTAGTCCAAACAGATCTAATTTGTTTTCTTCATCAGTTTCAGAAAGATCTGTTTTAACAGTGATTTTTGCATCTGAAAATGGTGGGAGAGGAACCACAAAAAAAAGAGAAAGAAACTCTCATCTGACCAATACTTATCAGAGACAACAAGATACTGGAACACTTAGGAATGGAATAACAAAAGTCGATAACTGATGGTGGAAAGATATAAACTGAAAAGATAAAATAATTAGCAAGAAGATCTGGTCAGTGACGAACGTATCTATATATCTAAAGTAGTTATGATAGATAAACCACTCTGGCATTTATTGTTACTTTTTCCTTATGTGTCTGGGTATGTGTCCATGGATATAGACTATTACATCAGCAGTGGTAGAAGTACCTCTATAAGTGCGCGCACGCGCGCGCGAGTCCATGTTGTGTGTGTGTGTGGGGGGGGGGGGGGGGGGGGGAGGGGAGAGGGGGTCTTGATCGAAGCCATGTGCTGAATAATACTTTTCTTTTCTACTCGTCCGTATTAGGTAGTGAATTGTATCCCTTGACACAAGGGCTGTAAAAAGGTAATGCCAGTAAAATATCTCTGTCCGTCTGTTGTCTGTCTGTCTGTCTGTCTGTCTGTATCTCTCTCTCTCTCTCTCTCTCTTTCACACACACACACACACACACACACACACACACACACACACACACACACACACACACACAAGCGCACGCGCGTGCACGCGCGCTCACTTCTACACATACACAGTCACACATTTATTCTCTACTTCGCTTTCCCTTTACACCCACGCACCCCCCTCCCCCCCTCTCCCCATATATATATATATATATATATATATATATATATATATATATATATATATATACACGAATACTGTCACATATTCATTCTCTTTTTCTTTACTTCCCCTTCAAACACACAACACACACACACACACACACACACACACACACACACACACACACACACACACACACACACACAACAGAACTGAACAGAACACACACACACACACACACACACACACACACACACACACACACAGCACAGCACAACACACGTAGGACAGGAACTTCTATTCTGTGTTATTTTCACAAGCAGAACTGCGCAGCAGTTGAAAACTTTCTGAGATCATCTCGAAATGCAGAAGAGGAGGCGTTGGTCCGCGCGGGAAAACTGGCCACACGCCTGTATTGTCTTGTACAGGGCAGTGGCCTGTCATCTGCGTCCTCTTGAACACCTCGTCAGATGCTGCAGCAGAGATAAGCGTGACCACACACACACACACACACACACACACACACACACCATTAGTTACAAACTGAATAGACAGACAGACAAATTAATGAATAGACAGTAGCTCAAAAAAAAAAAGGAGGAAGCAATTGGATTACAATTATTACCCTGCTCATTTCACTAACATATCTTACATTGTGAACTGTACATTATATTTTTTTTAATGTTTTTGTATCCGTTTTGTTGATTTATAGGAAAGGTGGAGGAAGGGAGGGGGTACTCTTTACAATCAACGAGCGTTCTTTGTCTTTCCCTTTCATCTGCCCCATGTTTACAGCATGTCTTGGCAGACGCTCAGCCTGTTGAGAGTCGCTGCTTTCTGTCCATCCAGTGAGATGGCTTCACATTTCAACACCTATGTCACGTTTCCGGGAGCAAGTGCTGGAAAAAAAAATCTTTATTTCTTTGAAGGCATTTTTGCAATGATTATCAGGCAGGCCTTTGTTGCTGGGGAATAGAAACTAAATTTTGGATTGGATATTTAAGCGTTTTGCAAACTGTCAGGACCTGGAAACATTTCTCTGGTCGTGTAATATGTGTTTAGTCGTGAAAAGAGTATACTGACGAAAAACACAACTTATGCAAGGTTTTGAAAAGAGAGGGACTCTGACATCTTGTTTGCCCTCTTGGCTTATTAAGTCATGAACACCGTGCAGCTTGCGCGCATTAGGTGTGGTGAATAGTAACACAAGGTGATTGCTTTTGTCACCTGTAGGATTGTCCGTAGAATCAGATGACAGATTGGTCGACGACTTCGTACGTAGAAACGTTGGGGAGGACTCCTGCCTTATGGTTTTTTTGTTCACGTACTCCGGAGGTGTCAGCGATAAATATAAATTACATGCCACAATTGTCCTATGATAGGCTTAGCAAATACCTCCAGGTTCTTCTGTGGTGAAAAGATATGAAAAAGAAGAAAAACTCAGATTAACATTCCATAGTTAAAGATTCTTTCTAAATTGATTTAAACAAAAGATTGATTTGTTTATCTTTCCGGTTCTTGCACTGTTCCCCAGATAGACTAGGCCCGCGGGTTTGGGGTTCTTTTTTCATATTTTTGTTTAGTTTCTTGAATCTTTTAACGAGAGGTAAGCACAGTTTGTATTTTGTTAAGAAGACATGGTTACGGAGATTTTAAAGATTCTGTGGCTTGCCGAGGCTAAAAGCAGGAAAGAAAAAACTGTTTAGGTCTGTGTGGACTTAGGAGTTTGTTGAAACAGATATTTGTTTGGCACTGACAGAAGCCTTTTTTTTTCAAAAATGCATTTTTTGAGGTCGAGAAACCTGATTAATGTTTTGAATTGAGATATGTTGTGTATGATTATGTGAAACCATGACAGAAAGCATTTCATCTAAAATATGAAAACATTTAAATGTTAGATAAAAAAGAGGGGAACTCTCTCTCTTTTTTCTGACTGATTGTGCGTTGATGTTGCATGACCCAGAACCATACACAAACAAACAAAACCACCTACCAAACTAGTACACCCATGTAATGCAAGCATACACTTAAGTATCGGTTGCATGTTTTAAATTTGAATATCTAAAACAAGCGATGTTTTAAAGCAAAAAAAAAAAAACCAGTCAAGACTGCAATATTACAACCACAAACATCTGGCCATAGTCCCGCTCTTGAAAAGAACCTGCTTTTACTCTTGTATATGTATCACCGTGTTTTTATGTCCATATCTACGACACTGGTAGCATACACTGGTCAAAGCTTGTAGACCCTCAAGTGAAACGGGTCTCAGAGGCTCTCCCTGAAACATCCAACAGTTGATCGTGATGACTTACTAGCATGCTGCGTTAAAGCAGCGGCCACTTCGACAGCAGGCAGTTCCATCCGGCTTTCCTACGCAGCTCCAAGTCGTTCCTTCACACGCCTCTTCCACCCTTTCCGGAAATTCTTCCAACGCCTGTTCCGGAACAGCTCTGGAGAAAACAAAAACACCAGCTCCGAGTCATCAGAAGCGAATGAAGAGCTAAAGAGTATACTACCCTCCGTCGTATTGCAACATTATGACAGACAGCGTTGGAACATCTTAACACCTTGAGGTTTCAG
>JADBJO010004649.1:117500-122500 GCA_016801955.1 Conus betulinus
ACCTGGTCCTCAACATGCACAATCAATGTGTTCCTGGCCATACGATTTAGTTCGTCACTTTTCATCCCACTGAACATACCAGACTGATATATAAGGCTCGTCAAAGTGGCACCTAGCACCAAACGATTAATTTGATAGAGAGGGGTTTTTTTTTAAGGAAAAAGATGTACACTCCTGAACAGAAACAGCCATCAAAATGGCGATGGTGGCAACATGATTCACCCGTTCACTGGACTTGGCGGCCTATGGATGTTAGCTGAATTGGGCATGCTGATTTGAAGCGAATGACTTGGAAGAAAACACAATAAAACGAAAGAAGAAGGGAGAAACAACAACAGATGGAAACCTTTCACAATAAACAAATAAATATTGCAACGACAAAAAAAAACCAGCTTGCATGATGGAGTGCATGAAAACTGAAAAGAAAAACATCTTTGGAAAAACAGATTGTGGAAAAAAAAAAGGGCGTGAATATTAACAATTTACGCAGGGAAAACGACACAGAACTCACGAAGCTGGTAAGTATGCAGCCTAAGACACACAGCTTTTCGATTTGACGCCAAAGTCTACACTAAAGCCTCTTTCACACAGGCGTCAACATCACGATCCTGGTGCTTTGTGTCCTGCCTGCATCAAAGTTTGAAATATCGGCAGTGTACAAGCTTCTTGAACATCTCCGTACTGCGCGCCGAAACGTTTCATGCTGTGCACGCGAAATTGTGGATGCTCATACCCCTTTGAATTCAAAATCGATTTTCTGATAACAGTTAAACAGTGTTAAGGAGCAAGCAGCTACAAGGTGAGCACGCCTGCCGTGTATTACACACTGCCCACTGCCTCCCCCCTCCCCCCCCCCTCCACACACACACCTTCCCTGGGACAAGACGACAGATCAAA
This sequence comes from Conus betulinus, assembly GCA_016801955.1. Taxonomy (NCBI): domain Eukaryota; kingdom Metazoa; phylum Mollusca; class Gastropoda; order Neogastropoda; family Conidae; genus Conus; species Conus betulinus. The sequence goes on from JADBJO010004649.1 coordinate 118,398, forward strand.
ACTGATCTGGTAAGCTTTAGTAGACTGGCTCGGATTCCGTAAAGGATGGCAATAAGTAAAATATTAATCAATGTCCATATCATTCAAAGACGAGAGTGACAGTCTTCGAATAATCCCTTGTTTTTAAGAGATCGAATGAGGGATTATTGAAGCAAGAGGATACAGCAGAGATGTGATTGTTGAAACAATGACCTGCAAATCCATGCTGTAAGATATGTCAATGACTGCTTCATAAGCACAAAAACACACTCACTGTACCATGTACAGACTTGTATAAATCATGGTTCCGGCATAAAACACATAATCTGTCTCAATGTATGTGTGATCACTAGGCATATGTTGTGTCCACAAACCCGTGAAAAAATCTCGCGCACATTGATATCAGAGTCAGAGCCAGAGTCAGAGTCACACAGGCGCACTACAAAGACAAAAGTATGTTGAAAAAAAAAGGACAGAAATGAGAAAAATAACGAACGGAAAGTACTGACCAGTCTTCAAGATGCTGGTCAGGAGAACAGCAGCCATCAGGACCATCACGAACGTTGGGGTATTTCATGCTGCAGCAGGCGAGACGTTCTAGCTTCAGACAGGTCAGGTAGCTATGACAGTTGTACAAGGCTGGACTACAAGTCCACTGGGGAAACAACACTGTGTGGGCAGCTGATATACCGAGTTTTTTTTCAGCGAACAGAATCCCGAGCCCACAGCTGTTTTGAGATCATCCAACCAGGCAGTCACAAGTATCTTGGGGGGGGGGGGGGGGGGGAGGGGCGACGTGGCGCAGCGTTCCTCTGTCAGTTTAGGGTCACAAACCTGACACGACGACAATTGTCTCCCACCACCCATCCCCCACCCCCCCACCCACCCACACACACCCCCACCCCCACACCCCATCTTAAGCCTCTCGAATCTCTTACAAATCGAACCATTCTTCTCGAACACACTTCTTATGAATGATGTGCACACCACTTCACCCTTCACGGATGGGGCAGTTCATTTTGTGAGAAAGCAGGGGTGGGTAGGATACGTAAGTGGTTGGGGGATGGGAGAGTGGGAGAGAAAGAATACACAGGTACCTGGGGATGGAGATTGGCGAGAGATGGGCGGTGCGTGTGCACGTGCAAGACGAGTGGGACCTGACAGGACAAGACCAGATGGGACATGAAAAAGACAAGACAAGATGGGACATGACAAGACAAGGGGAGACATGACATACGGTGAAACATAACAGGACAGTGTAGGACAGAACATGCCAGTACAAGGTGAGAAAGGGCAGAGCAAGACAAGGTGGGACATGATGGAACAAGACAAGGTGGTATATGACAGGACGACCATAGGGGGGCTGGACAGAACAAGTCAAAAGTGGGAAATGACAGGACAAGACAAAGTGGACATGACAGAACAAAGTGGGACATGACAGGACAAGACAAAGTGGGACATGACAGAACAAGACAAAGGGGGACATGACAGGACAAGACAAAGTGGGACATGACAGAACAAGACAAAGTGGGACATGACAGGACAAGACAAAGTGGGGCATGACAGGACAAGACAAAGTGGGGCACGGCAGGACAAGACAAGGTAGGACAGGACAGAACAAAACAAGGTGGACATGAAGTGGAGCATGATCGATGTGAACAGGTCAAGATGAGCGTAGCCGTTCAGCAACAGACTGGGAATGACATTCAGTCTTGGGGTATTTTTTTTTTTTTAAATACACCAAGATGAAGAATGACAGGACAGGAAAAAAATAGGACATGGCAGGACAGGAAAACTAGGACATGATACAACAGGACCAGATGGACACGACCCGATTGACAGAGCCAAGTGGACATGATAGGATAACACACTGCAGGGGCAGGACAGGACAGAACAGAACAGGACAAACTAGAATATGTCAGGAGAGGGCGTGTGACACGATAGGACAAGGTGGGCATGATAGGACAACACGAGATGGACAGGACCATGCAGGTGGGGACGGGTAAAGATGGCTAAGACGGGACAGGAAAAGAATGGGACACGTACCAGCACAGCGCAATGCAGGAGAGCACACTCACCAGTGGGACAGGGACAGAAGAAGATAGGACAGGAAAGGACAGGACAGGACAAGAAAAGGTACTTTGAGATGAACACATCAGGACAGGACAGGACAAGACAGGACAGAGAGTGAAGAAAAAGACGCGGGGAAACGAAACTTCCATTCAAATAATATTTGAAACAGTATGCTTTATAAAAAAAATAACAAACTACACACACACACACACACACACACACACACACACACACACACGCACACACACACACACACGTACGTGCGTGCGCGCGCGCGCGCGCGCTACACACACACACACACACACACACACACACACACACACACACACACACACACACCTGCTCTGTTTCTGTCAAACCATCTGTCTGTCTGTCAGTCTGTCTCTATCTGAATTTTGTCTCTGTCTGTGTGTGTGTGTGTGTGTGTGTGTGTGTGTGTGTGTGTGTGTGTGTGTGTGTGCGTGCATGCGCGCGCGCGCGCGTGTGTGTGTGTGTGTGTGTGTGTGTGTGTGTGTGTGTGTGTGTGTGTGTGTGTGTGTGTGTGACTCACTCAAACTAGCTTATTGAGAGAGATGGAGACAATTCCAAACTTGCCTCAGCAAAAACCCAACGTAAACATAACATGAAAAACATACGACCACGCTCAGAATATTTCATATGCATACAAAAAAAAAAAAAAAAAAAAAAGCAGCTTGTTTGCATCAGAAAAATACTGCGACATGGATGTACTGTACACATTTGTTGAACCGTTACACCACTTACCGTGCCATATGGTGTCCAGTGTATTGAAGACTGTCGCTGGCATATGGCTCTGTACAGTCACAATACACGTTAAACATTTGCGTAGTGAAGTAAAGATTTCTGAAAAACACTGTGTCCTGTGCAGCACAGATTGTCAACAGTACTTTCATCTGGCCAGTGAAAATCCAGTCTGTCATCAATCCATATACATCGACAAAGCCAGAACAGTATGGTATCAGAGCAGCCGCAGGAGTTGCTGGAAGGTGACAGGTGTGTCGACTGACCGCCGTAGGGGCTCCACTCCGGATTTTCTTTCAGGGTTTACTCCCTTAGCCTTTAGTCTCTTCCAAGGCATCCACAAAGCGGTGAAGCTATTTGACCCATAGCTGGGAGTCCGATTTCTGGGCACCAGCGCGTATCCGCACGCCGGTTGTCCTGCATGCCAGAGGCCAGATTTCCTCCAAATCCCTTGTAGTTTATCCGGAGTCCGTAAGGTCCCAGGTGACGCGTGTCGCCACGAGGAAGCACTGTACAGGGCCTGCTGGTGGAGAGGCAGTACACTGACAGGGAAAGACTGGTGCGTTCTGCTCTCCTTTCCGCAGGGCTGCAAGCAGCGGTGCTGGTCAGCGGTGGAGGCTGAAAAAGCGAGAGGTGACAAGCACACAGACATTTTGCCAACACGCTAGGCGCTTCACGCCGACCAATGAGACACGCCGTTGTATCCTGTCAGCAAGACAGAATGGGGGATTCTGGCGACTGGGCACCCCAGGTTCTCCGCACACTTTTCCCAGGGCCTGCACCCAGGAGAGGTCACTCCAGCGCCACCATCCCAGTGACAGAAACAACACCGGAGACAACAGTTACGATTTAAAAGCTCAGAGCGTATTGGCGTACGCTAGGGCGCTACGGGTTGTCTCCGACGTGGGAAGAACCATCGCGTTCCACTGGTCAGCTACCGCCCGCCTAAAGCTGGGCAGCCCCCAGCCAATAAGGAGCTGATCCACCACAGTCTGCCTGCCTAAATAGGTGCTTGGAGCTCAGGAGAAAGACCAAAGAGCAGACTGTAAACCCTGCACCCCAACTATCAACCTTCCGGCTGGCAACCTGGAACACCAGAGCGATGTGTACAGGCCTTATGGACGACCTGCAGCAAGTCGACGACGCCAGCTTAACAGCCATCATCGAGCGCGAGCTGAAGAGATTCAACATCGACATCGCCGCGCTGCAAGAGACAAGATTCCCATCCAACGGCAGCCTCAGGGAGAAGGATTACACATTCTTTTAGCAAAGACTGGAGCTAGAGGAGCACC
>JADBJO010004649.1:132500-135000 GCA_016801955.1 Conus betulinus
CTCTCTCTCTCTCTCAGGCGAGCATACATACCACTATAACCATGAAAAGAAAAAAAAAAAAAAACTGACCTCATTGAGCTCGGCGGGGGTAGGGGAAAGAAGAGAGAGGGAGGTGCTGTTGGGAGTGAGAGAATGAGGGGTGGGTGGAGGAGTTGGGAGGTGCGGGGGGGGGGGGGGGTGGGGGGTGGGGCGGGTGAGTGTCTTTACTTCACTGGGAATGTTGCCCTCTGCGTTACGCTTCACCTGACCTTGTTTCATTGAATTACCTGGTTGCAAAGTGAGACGACTGCAGGCGGAAATCCAAATAAATCTTAGATAAATATTAATGAACCGCAAAAAAAAAAAAAAAAAAAAAAAACCTGGACAAACGAATTACAACACAAAACACGACGCGTTTCGACCTCTTAGGTCTTCTTCAGGCACGATTCAAAACAATTAGGACAGCGTAAGAAGAAGAGAGCTTGCCTGAAGAAGAAGACCTAAGAGGTCGAAACGCGTCGTGTTTTGTCTTGTGATTCGTATGTCTGTTTGTTTGGGGTTTTTTTGGCGGTTCGCTGACATTTATTTAAGATTTTATTGAATTATGTTTTTGCCAAATCACTATTTACACAATATCGTTGTACCCTCGTCGTTTCAACGCGTCATTTTATTGCTAAATGACGCTTCACCATTTATTTTTCATGCGAGTAGGTTCAGATGTCTTTAGTTCCCATTGTTCAGCTAATGGCTACAATGAAAATAGGATCAGCATTATGTGACACATTTTCGCACACTTCACATGAAAGCTCGCGTTTACACACAGATGCACACAAAGAAGAAGAAAGTCAACACCCACATCCATCAACACACAACATTCCTTCTTTCACGAGTCCTCCGCCCCTTCTTCACCCCACCCCCACCCCTCCCTTCCTCCCGTCCTCCATTCCCATTCCCTATTCTCCACTTCGACCCAGCTCGAAACCTCCACCCACCCACCCCCAACCCCCCTCCTCCTTCCCACCTCCTACATCTCTCCCCTTTTCCCCATCCCCCCCCCCCCCCCCACCACCACCTTCTCTCTCCCTCCCTAACCCATCCCCAAACCCTTTGCTCCGCTCTCGCCACCCTGTGCTCTCTCCCCGTTCACTCATTTATCCAAAAGAAAAATGAAAATAAAAAATTATCGGGGTGAGGGTTGGGAGGGGGGGGGGGGGAGGGAGGAGTGGTAAAGTTGTTTCCTAATCTGGTAGGCGGGGCGTTGTCTTCTTTGTTCTGTGTTGTAGTCCGTTTGTGGTGTGTGACATTAAATTGTACTGCAGTACATTGAGTTGGATTGTGTGTGATACATCATACTGCTTTGTACTCCGTTGCAGTGTGTGTGTGTGTGTGTGTGTGTGTGTGTGTGTGTGTGTGTGTGTGTGTGTGTGTGCATTGCACTCTGCTGTGGTGAATGGTCATGTATTGCCCTATACTGCATTGCATTCTGCTGTGATGAATTGTCATGTATTGCCCTATACTGCATTGCATTCTGCTGTGATGAATTGTCATGTATTTGCCCTATACTGTATTTGCATTCTGCTGTGATGAATTGTCATGTATTGCCCTATACTGTATTGCATTCTGCTGTGGTGAATTGTCATGTATTGCTATATACTGCATTGCATTCTTCTGCACCCGTTTTGCATTGTATTGCATTGCATTGAACTACAGCGTTAGGTGTGGCACTGTATTATATATTGTAGACTGTATTGTGTCTCGCCAAATTTTATCGCTATAATATATATTTTGCATTGTATTGAACTGAGTTATCTTGCATGGTACTCTGTTGTATGTAGTGCTGTTTCACTTTACTTAGCATTCCATTATACCATATTCTCTGGCATTGTGTGGAGTTTTAGTTTTTGTTGGTTTAGACTGTGTTATTCTTTCTTTCTTTCTTTCTTTCTTTCTTTCTATCTGCGTACGCAGGCTGATACTCCTGCGGACACCCCCTGTGTAGACAGGCAAGGATTAATCCCATCTACCCAACAAAGGGAGAGGAGTTTTGTGTGTATGACCGTTTTTTTTTTTTCATCCCGCCATTAAGGCACCCATACTCCAGCTTCGGGGAAAACTGTGTTATGAATTATGGAGTATGAATTACATTTCATTTTACCGAACTGATCTGCTTTGTATTGACTGCCATGTTCTCACTACAGTGTATGATCTTTCAAATTCATTTAAACTGTAATAGAAAAATATGATCTGTGTTGCTATGGTTTGTATTGTATTGTACTCTATCGCATTGTGTTCTGCTGTTAGTTTCGTTAAACTGTATTGCATTGCATCGCATAGTATTGTGTTTGGTGTGGTGTGGAGTGGTGTGGTGTGGAGTGAGTGGTGTGGTGTGGTGTGGTGTGATGTGCTGCAGTGTGTGTGGTGTGGTGTGGTGTAATGTGGTGTGCTGTAGTGTGAAGTGGTGTGGTGTGATGTGGTGTGTGAAGTGGTGTGGTGTGATGTGGTCTACTGTGGTGTGAAGTGG
>JADBJO010004649.1:150000-160000 GCA_016801955.1 Conus betulinus
TCTTGTCCTTCTTGATGCTCCTCTTTACTTCTCTGTTCGCTGCTGTGTGCTCTTCCTGTGCCTTTGCCTTAGCTGCTCTTGTTCGGCTCATGTTCAGCGTAATTTTCTTCTCTCTCCTTGTTTCCAGCATGTGGATGGTGTCGGCTGAGATCCATTCCTTGTGCTGGGTCTTCTTCTTGCCAAGGATCTCTTCACATGTGTCGTGCCAGAGCTTTACAGTGTCCCCACTGTGTCTCGATGTCCATCTCACCGTCTTCTATCAGCTCTTGTAGCGGCTGGAACCTGTTGGAAAGGCTGATCTGGAATGCTGCTTGTGTGTCCCTGTTTCTGAGCAGTCCGACATTATACCTTGTCCGTGTGTTGTTGGCGTTGGTGAATCTCTTGAGGCAAAGTCTCACTGTTGTTAAAAGAAGGTGGTGGTCTGATGACACGTCAGCACCTCTCATCACTCGTACATCCTGCCATGATCTCCTGAATTTGTGGCTAATGCAGATGTGGTCAATCTGATTCTCCGTGACATAGTTTGGGGAATCTTCATGTAGCCTTGTGGGTGCGTTTGTGTGGGAAGATGCTTCCTCCTATCACCAGCTGGTTCAGGGCGCACAGGTCTGCAAAGCGCTCACCATTCTCGTTCATCTGTCCGAGTCCGTGTGTCCCCATGATGTCCTCGTAGCCTGTGTTGTCCGTTCGAATCTTGGCGTTGAAATCTCCCATCAGTATGGTCATGTCCTTTGCTCCCTCTTCTGTCTATCACTGTCTGTAGTTGCTGATAGAAGTCATCTTTCTTCTCTTCTTCCGCATCATCATGGTGGGAGCATAGCACTGGATGATGTTCAGCCTGATGTTCTTCTTCTTCGTGGTAAACTCGGCTGTGATGATGCGGGAGTTGACAGGTTCCCATCCGATGAGTGCCCTCTGTGCCTCCGGTGCCAGCATCAGGGCCACACCCTCAGTGTGGGGGGCTCCATCGTCTGTGTGTCCTGAGTACAGCAGCTGTTCTCCAGATGAAAGTCTCAGCTGTCCTGACTGTAGCCACCTTGTCTCACTCAGTCCTAGCACTCCCATCTTGTAGTTTTTCATCTCACTCGCAACTTGGATGTTTTTTCCTGTTTCGTACATCGTCCTGATGTTCCATGTGGCTACTCTCGTTGTGTTGTCCTGGGTGTTAGAAGGGGAGTCAGCCTTGCAGCTTCCTTTCGGCTTTCACTGCACTGCGTCATAAGTCTCCGGGATGGAGACCCTTCCTTGCCCAGGTGAATGTTTTGGTTCGTTGTCGTCGATGCTTCTGTAACTAGTCTTTTTTACAGGTAGGGGTGTTAGCCCTACGCAAACTCCTTTATCCTCGAGGCGAGGTGGTCCTGCCTTAGTCGCCTCTTACACATGCAGGGCGTTTTTTTCTCTCTTGTGGCATCAGTTATCGGATCAATGGAGCACCTAAGGCGGTGACGTTTTTTTTTTTCGCTCTCCTTTTTTTTTTTTTTTCCTAAGGCAGATATCCACCTCTTCCTTTAGTAGTGTTTCACACTGTCCTCTTCATCTGCCAAAAAAAACGAAAAACAAACAAAAAAAAAAAAGGGGGGGGGGGGGGGAACAATTTCCACTATTGGCGGTTTTTTTTTTTTCTTTTTTCATTTTCTTTGTTTTTTGTTTTCTTTCCAACTAGATTCTTACACACCATGCGTAGTCTGTATGTTCTCTTACAAATGCACATAGCCTTGCTGATTTTTTTTTTTTTTGCGTTTTTAGCGTTTGATACAAAGTGTCTGTGTTTGTAAATGTTCTAATGTGTGGTGTATTGGCACTCTCACTCATAAAGTGCTGCTTACGCGAGGAGAACAACATAAATGAAACAAAAGACTTCACTATTTTCTGTTCTTTCAGTTTTTCCCTTACCTTGCTTGTTTGCCTACTTTATGTTGACAACGCTTACTTTGGTTGTTTGCCTACTTTATGTTGACACGCCTTACCTTGGTTGTTTGCCTACTTTATGTTGACACGCCTTAACTTGCTTGCTGTACCTACTTTACCTTGACATGCCTTACCTTGCATTGTTTTGCCTTGATATTTTTTTACCTGTCTAACCTTGCCTTGCCTTTGCTGCTTTACCTGCATTACCTTACCTTGCCTTGCCTTGCTACTCTACCTGCATTACCTTGCCTTGCCTGCTACTTTACCTCCCTTGCCTTGCCTTGACTTGCTTTTTTTTTTACCTGCATTACCTTGTCTTGACTTGCTACTTTACCTGCATTACCTTGTCTTGACTTGCTACTTTACCTGCATTACCTTGCCTTGCCTTGCTACTTTACCTCCCTTGCCTGCCTTGACTTGCTTTTTTTTTACCTGCATTACCTTGTCTTGACTTGCTACTTTACCTGCATTACCTTGCCTTGCCTTGCTACTTTACCTGCATTACCTTGCCTTGCCTTGCTACTTTACCTGCATTACCTTGTCTTGTCTTGCTACTTTACCCTGCATTACCTTGCCTTGTCTTGCTACTTTACCTGCATTACCTTGCCTTGCCTTGCTACTTTACCTGCCTTGCCTTGCCTTGTCTTGCTACTTTACCTGCATTACCTTGCCTTGCCTTGCTACTTTACCTGCATTACCTTGCCTTGCCTTGCTACTTTACCTGCATTTACCTTGCCTTGCCTTGCTACTACTTACCTGCATTACCTTGCCTTGCCCTTGCTACTTTATCTGCCTCGCCTTGACTTGCCTGCTTTACCTGCATTACCTTGCCTTGTCTGATTTACCTGCATTACCTTGCGACGTTGAAGATTTTGCCCGGCGACGAACTGAAAACTGTCTGCACATTCTCTTCTATGGACCGGGAGCAGACGACCTATCATGGTTATGGGTCTAACCAGGAGATGTGGCTATGGACTCATTACGTATTACCCAAAACAGGTTGGTAGGGCTGCGTCTCTCTCTCTCTCTCTCTCTCTCTCTCTCTCTCTCTCCTCGTCTCTCTCTCTCTCTCTCTCTCTCCTCCTCCTCTCTCTCTCCCCCTCCTCTCTCTCACTCCCCCCCCCTTTCTCTCTCTCAGAAAAGATACAATGTCATCATTTGATTGAGTGGATGGTCGAGTCAGTCTTAAGATTTTTTCTTAACCTTACTGCATTACTCCTGTGCGCGAGGACATAAGGAAATGTTACGAATATATTTCTTTTTGTTAAACTTGGATTTGATAGACGCTCGACTAGGAATGAATGTGTACTATTTGTTTGCAGGGAAGGAAGAGGGAAATGTTATTGTTCGTGTTCTGTTATACCCCCCCCCCCCCCCCCCCTTGTCAAAAGACCTCTTTGGTAATGACAATAAAATATCAAAGCGTCAAAAGTGTCACTCTCTCTCTCTCTCTCTCTCTCTCTCTCTCCTCTCTCTCTCTCTCAAATAATTGTCTGGTTCTGTCCAGAACTTTGGCGGGGACTGCCTTCAGTGGAAAGAAAGCGACCTGTGTGTGTTCCATGACCCAGAGACGGAATCCCTGTTCTACCGGGCAATTAACACCTCCGTGTCTGAAACGGCTGCGTCGTCTTCCAAAAGGTGAACCCGATTTAGGGGATTGATGACTTGCTTAGTTGGCTAGTTGGCTGGTTGGTTGTGGCTGGCTTGCTGGCTGGTTAACTGGTTGGCTGGCTGGTTGGTTGGTTGGTTTTAATGGCTAGCTGGCTGGGTAGTTGATTGGCCAGTTGTTTGGTTAAATTTGGATGGCGGCTGGGCTACTCGGTGGTTTAGTTCTAGGGTTGGATGGCTGTTTGGTTACTTTGGTTTTTGTTAGTTGGTTGGTGGTTGTTGGTTGGTTGGTTGGTTTGGTTTGTTGGTAGTTGGTTGGTTGGTTGGTAGCTGGTTGGTGGTAGCTGGTTGGTTGGTGGTTGGTTGGTTGGTTAGCTGGTTGGTAACTAGCCTGGTAACTGGTTGGTTGGTTGGTTTGGCTAACTGGTTGGTGGTTTGGTTGGTTGGTTGGTTGGTTGGGGTGGTGGGGTGGGTGGGTGGCTGGGTTTTTGGGATTCGTTGATTAGTTGGTTGGTTGATTGGTTGGTTTGGTGGTGGTGGGCTTTTGGACTTTTAGCCAATTTGCGGCTTTGTTTTAATTAATTGGTTGATAAGTTGGCGGCTTTGTTTGGCAGGCTGACTGACTGGTTGGTGACTGTGGTTGTTTTGCGGATGTGTTAGTTAATTGCTTGGTAGGTTGGTTGACTGGTTGATGGGTTGTCGGATTTATCGGTTTTGCTTGCTTGCTTGCTTGCTTGCTTGCTTTGCTTGCTTGCTGGTGGCTGGTTGGTTGGTTAGCTTGTCGATAACTGGATAGTTGCTTGCTTTGTTGTTTTACTGATTGGGCAAGGAGTGAGGTTGAAAAACTACTGCCGTCTTTAAAAAGGTGCTGTTGACTGATAGCCCTACCGAGTGATCGTATTCAAGTAGGTAGATGATCGATAGGTCGCTTGGTTGGCCGATTGGCTAGCTAGTTGACAGATGGATAGGTTGAATGGTTCGCTGGTTACTTAGGTAGTAAATGTACCGATCGATTCATGGATGGTCGACTTACTTTCCTTTCTTTCTGCGTACGCAGGCTGATACTCCTGCGGACACTCCCTGTACAGACAGGGAAGGGCTAATCCCATCTACCTAACAAAGGGAGTGGAGTTTTGTGTATATGACCGTTTTTTGTCCTGCCATTAAGGCAGCCATATTCCAGCTTCGGGGAAGGTGCATGTTATGTGCGACGTGTCATCCATACCAACGGCCAAACTGGACTTCTCTTCCGAAAGTTGGTGATGGGATTTTACATGTGTGCAAGATGTTACGTACGTGCGTTCACACACGGAACCTTGGTTCATAGTCTCATTCGAAGGACTGTATTGGAAATGGAGTCAGAACCAATGTTAACTCCGATGGCGAAAAAAAAAAAAAAAAAAAAAAAAAAAAAAAAAAAAAAAAAAAAAACACCAGTACCGAAACGGCCCGGCGGAGATTCGAATTCGTAACCCCTGGATCACCAAGATTACGTGTCCGGCGCTCAACCACTGAGCTATTCCGGCCCTCGAATGGTCGAATGGTTGATTCATTCATTCATTCATTCATTCATTTCATTCATTCATTATTCATTCATTCATTTATTCATTATTCATTCATCGCTTAATTGATTCCCACAGATTTTGGGACAACTGCAATGTGTACGGAGCCTGCAGAAGCGAATGCAAGCGAGCACTGGCTGAGATAAGGTCAGCCCATCCTATTTATGGAGGGGAGGTGAGCATTATTTCGATCTCTGCCTGTCTGTCTGTCTGTCTGCCTGTCTGTCTGTCTTCCTGCCTGCCTGCCTGCCTGCCTGCCTGCCTCTCTCTCTCTCTCTCTCTCTCTCTCTCTCTCTCTCTCTCAAGAATTATTACCTGATTATTGTTAAATACAGACTTCTTCTTCTTCTCTACGCATGAATCAAAACGTTATTAGTGACATTGAACCCCCCCCTCCCTCACACACACTCTCTCTCTCTCTCACTCTCTCTCTCTCTCTCTCTCTCTCTCTCTCTCTCTCTCTCTCTCTCTCTCTCTCTCTCTCTCTCTCTCGTGTGTGTGTATATATGTGTATGTGTTTATGTGGGGGTGAGAGTGGGGTTGGAGTGGGGATGATGTCTGTCTGTTTGCTCTCTGTCTCTTTCTCTCTGTCTCTCTCTCTCTCTCTCTCTCTCTCTCTCTCTCTCTCTCTCTCTCTCTCTCTATTTAATAAAAAGCTATGTTCGAGATAGACGTATAAAAAACAAAAGGATCGTGAGTGTCTTTCGTGAAAGTACGTTTCTACATTAATCATCATCATCATCATCATTATCAGCAACAAGTTTAGCATCATTTTCATCATCACTGTAACTGAACATCGTCGTGTGTCCAAGCTCTGGGACTACGCCAAGACCCAAATCTGGGAGAACCAAGAGATGACCTATGCCCCTGTTCTCCGCTTCCTGTCCGCCATTGACACATGTGACCGACCTGACAGCCAATCAGTGACGGCCACGTCCTCGTGCCTGAACAACTCATCATCGAAAGAACACTCAAATCTTCACGAAGGTTGGATTTCAGTTGATTAGTTTGGTGTCAAAGGGAGAGGGGAGAGTGGGGGATGGGCAAGGAGGGCGGGGGGGAAGGGGGGGGGGGGGGGGGGGGGGGGGGGGAGGGTTTGAATCGAAAGTTTTGTGTGGGTGTGTTTGCATGTGTGTTGTTGTTGTTATTGTTGTTGCTGTTGTTGTTGTTGTCCTTCCTTTAACGTTTGTTCACTAGGAGTGATATTAGATGTGTGTGTGTGTGTGTGTGTGTGTGTGTGTGTGTGTGTGTGTGTGTGTGTGTGTGTGTGTGTGAGTACAACCTTGAGTTAATCTGACAATAAATTGGTTTCAGTGAGTCAGTCAGTGTGTGTGTGTGTGTGTGGGGGTGTGGGGGGGGGGTTTCAAGGTGTGTAATTTTCATTTTTTTTTTTTCTTATTCTATCAATCGATTTAACTCTAATTGTTTGATGAAAAATATCTCTCTCTCTCTCTCTCTCTCTCTCTCTCTCTCTCTCCTCTCTCTCTCTCTCTCTCTCTCTCTCTCTTTGCAGCTGACAGCTTCTGTTCGTTAGCGCAAATTGTTATTAATGTTGTTATCATTAATATTATCGTTATTATTATCTTTTTATTGGTAGTAGTGTTGTTATTCTTACTATAATTATCATTATAATTATTATCATCGTTATCATCATCCTTATTAATTTCATTATTATCATTATTATTGTTGCTGTTGCTGCTGCTGCTATTGCTGCTGCTGCTGCTGCTGCTGCTGTGTGTTGAGCTTCTTCTTCTTCTTCTTCTTCTTTATTATCATTATATCATTACCATCATTATTAATGCTATTATCATTATCATTATTGTTATTATTATCATTATGTTAATAGTAGTAGTAGTAGTGTTATTATTATTATTATCATTATTATAATCATTGTTATTATTATCATTATCGTCATCATTATCATTATACTATTATTTTCATTATTATTATTATAATCATTGTTATTATTATCATTATCGTCATCATTATCATTATTACTATTACTTTCATCATTATTATTATCATTATCATTATCAATGTTGTTTCTTTGTCTTTCATTTACTCACTGTTGCTACAGGAACCACGTGTCATCAAACGTCCTGCAGCTGCTAAAACTGCTGGGCAACAGACCTCTTCTGCAGAACATCATCTTCAACGTCAACAACAGAAACTAGACTGACGTCACTGCCTAGGACGTCAAGGACACCCCGAGTATGGAGCTGACGTCACAACCTATGGCGTCCCCATGACCAAGACTGATACCCCTCCACACTTAACACCTATACCCAGCCCCCGCAAAAAAAAAAAAAAGAAAGAAAAGAAAAGTGACGATTACTACTATACTAAAATTGATGTTTAAAAAAAAAAAAAAAAACGAGCAAGTACAGTAACTCTGCTGCCCACGGTGAGATAATCACACGCTCATAACTCGCTAACAATATCACATCACGAAGTAGAACCAATGCACAGCACATAGGACAAACATGGAGACACAAAACTTAGCGGATGTGGTGGAGCGTATATAGGTATATGGACTAGTCCGCACGTAGTGACGCCTCCTTGATGAAACTGAAACTGAAAGCCTGCTCTGAGTGAGACTTAAACCGCTGGCCTGGGATCTTCGTGAGGGCGTTGTCCACGAGGCCAAGTCGTGATAGAACAATAACAACAAAACAGAAACAATGAAATATTACAGGTGTACTTCTGAGGGCAAAAATCATAGGTGATGATTTTTTTTTTTTTTTTTAATTGTAGAATGTCTCCATTGTAAAGCGTTGCAATAGAAACTTGACAGAAAACGGCGTCTTTCTCTGGTCGTATCTTTGTTGTGAGAGTTGTTTACTGCTTTGATCGACGAGTTTTTCTCTAAACCACAGAAAGATTGATTTCATTCCTATGGAAAGGTTCGTGTTTACAGAATATTTTGACTTGTGCCTGATGTAAAGACATACTTACCTCTGACAACCCTTTCAGGTACAGAATGGTTGGATAATCACAGTCTGGGCCTTTCTGACAACCGCAGAAATTCCATGTGTTTACAAAGCATAACATACAGCTGATTTCACTCGATGCCTGTAGAAAGAATATGAAGAAGACGTGAATTTTTTTTTGTTTATTTGTTGTTGTTGTTGTTGTTGTTGTTGTTGTGTTTTGCTGGTTTGTTTGGTTTTAATTTTCTTTTTCATTTTTTCGTTTTTATTTTATTTTATTTTTATTTTTTTTTTTTTTTTTTTTTTTTTTGGGGGGGGGAGGCTTATTTTGCACAATCAATGAGCACAGCACATATCACTAAATTAATGTTTCTAAAAACTGAAGTCAGTTTTAGACTAGCATTGGTTACGACATGTCAACGTGCTGTAAAAATGATGAACGTCTCCGAGCACGCGCGCGCGCGCGCGTGCGTGTGTGTGTGTGCGTGCGTGCGTGCGTGCGTGTGTGTGTGTGTGTGTCGGGGGGGGGGGGGGAGTGTGTGTGTGCTCGTTCACATGTACGGAGAAGACTCCTGGTACCCAGTAGTACCAGACCACTTTCTGAACCGCCAATAGCGTATTTTCAACGTCCATTAAGATGCCTTTTTTTTTTTTTTTTTTTTTTTTTTTTTTTTTTTTTTTTTTTTTTTTGCATCGAACCAGGTTTCATAAGGCTTACCATCGAAATACAATAAGTGAACAACTTTTTCACCGCTAATTTTCCAAGGTCTTTTTTTTTTAACTTTTGTTTTCTTTCTTTTTCTTTTTCTTTCTGTCTGAGTTTACAGCACTTTGATCAGGTATCAAGATCTTGTGACTGTCTAAAGTGATAAAGTGTACATACCGTTTAACCCTTTAGATTTTTTTGTTCGTTTGTTTGTCGCATCATCTGTGTCACTTTAGTGGCATTTACCCACCATATCCACCCCCCCACGCCGCTCTCATCTCTCCCTCCGGCTCCCCGTCTACAACCCACCAGCGGAGACACTGCACTGCTACCGAGTCACTTCGGTGGGGTTCAGTGGTGTGATTCTGTTCTGATCCAACATATGCAGGACACCACCTATGAAGCCCCCCCCCCCCCCCCCCCCCCCCCCCCCCCCCCCCCTCCCCGTCTACCATAACTGCATTGTCGCGGAGCCGGCGTGAGTCGGCTCTCCCTCCGGAAGGCGCGAAGACGTCAGTCGAACTACGGTCACCATGAATTTGCCAATACCAGCGACGTAGACATGAAGTCATTAAGAAGCATAGATACGTAGAGAAAATTGAAACTCTGAGTGTGTGTGTGTGTGTGTGTGTGTGTGTGTGTGTGTGTGTGTGTGTGTGTGTGTGTGTGCGCGCGCGCGCGCGCGCGCGCGCGCGTAGCGCCTGTATGTCTATGTGTGGTGCGTGCGAGAGTGTGTGTGTGTGTGCGCGTACATGCATCTCTGTGTGTGCGTGCACGTGCGTGTGTACGTGTGTGTGTGCGCTTGTGTGTGTTTCAGTGTGTGTGTGTGTGTGTGTGTGTGTGTGTGTGTGTGTGTGTGGATGTGGGTGGAGGGATGATTGTGAGTGAGCGTGTCATTCGTCTGACCGGCACACCATGGCCAACTCTTCGGCAAAGGACGAAACGGAAACGAAGGCGTGCAGGGCCTTGTTTTTCACTGTAACCATTTGCACACGGGATCATTCGCACACGGCATGATTCGCACACAGGATCACTCGCACAGGCATCATTCGCACACGGGGATCATTCGCACACGGCATCATTCGCACACAGGATCATTCGCACACGGCATCATTCGCACACGGGGATCATTCCCACATGGGATCATTCGAACACGGGATCATTCGCACACGGGATCATTCGCACACGGGATCTTGATGGCAAGTCCCACAGTCGAAAGACTCGTACTGCGCTGCAGTCTGCCCTGAAAGGAAATAATCATCTCAAAACTAGGTATGTGAAGCGAG
>JADBJO010004649.1:175000-177500 GCA_016801955.1 Conus betulinus
GTCTGGTGCCGTTTGCATACAGGCCACTCCTTCTACACCCATTCTTATCTTTTAAAAGGTGAAGAAGCTCCGTGGTGTATTCCATGTCATGTGCCACTCACAGTGAAACATATTATTTTTAGAGTGTTGGGACTTGCACGATGTGAGACACGAACATTTTACAGCAGGCTGCATGAAAACCTTGTTCAGAGATGTCCCACCTGATGTGATCTTTGGATTTCTTCCACAGCCACAGCCCGGTCGGCCCCGCCGCAGCACCGGCACCGGCAATCCACAGGGAAGCAGTCAATGTCAAGTCGTCAAGAGACAACCCACCGGAGGAGACACTGCACTGCTGCCGAGTCACTTCGGTGGTGTTCAGTGGCGCCTGTTCTGATCTAACATACGCAGGACACCACCTACTAAGCCCCTACTGACGACAATAATTGCTTAGTCGCGGAGCCGGCGTGAGTGAGCTCTCCCTCCGGAGGGCGCCACCACGTCCGTCCCAACGACAGCCCCATGGACTCGCCGATACCGGTGACCCCGACGGAACCAAACCAAGGCCACAGACGTGGAGAGGACATCGAAATTGAGGTCACCATGAGAGCAGGCATGAAGGGCCACAGAATTTGAGACTTTTTTTTTTAATGCTGATCGATGACAATGAGGATGATTAAGATGATGCTACGGATTTCCATTTCGGTCTGAGACTACATGACAGGGCTGTACTCTACGCTTCCTTTCATAATATATCCCGGCGTCAACCAGGCCCGAGAGATACAGGCACCTGCAGTGTTGGTCAAGAAATTTGAGCAACACTCTCAGAAACGCATCCATTAAGTGGATGAAACTCGACTGTGTGGTCCCAGTCTTCCCAACTGAGTCCGCAGCAAACTCAACTCTGGGGTAGGAGCCGGAAATGAGTTTTTCTTCTTCTTTCAAAGACTTGTGAGTTGACTTCAAGGGGATGACTGCCATAACATGGCCCTTTACAGTCGTCTGGGCTATGAGCAACCTTACCCTTACCTCTCACAGGCTACAACCTAGAGTCTGGTGCACATGGGTACAGTCCCAGACCGTAGAGGCCAAAGGAAGCAGCGAAACTTGAGAAGTTCACAGCGCCCAGGCACGATGCCATGGAAAAACCAATCCCATCCTTCTCCTTCTACCGCCTAAACCTTCCCCGAGCAGAATCAGACACCCATTAACTGTAAGGTCGACAGAGAAGGTTTTCAACCCGTAAAGAAAAAAGAAAAAACCGATTTCACGAGTGGTTCGAACTCACGGTCGTCAGCTCCTCAGCTGAACGCTCTGACCATGGGATCACGGGCCCCTCAAAGTCCGGAGAAGAGGGAGACAGGTAGGAACTCACTCTGTGAGAGATTTGAACCCTGGAGTTGGGATTTGTTCACTTTCAGGGGTTGTCAGGAGGGGGGTGGGGGGGGGGCAGGGAAGGAGGGGGGCGACTGTGCTATCCGCTCGAATAGAACTTCACCAGAAAACTAATTTCTTTTCTTACTTTTCTTTTTTTTTTTTTTTTTTTTTTTTTTTTTACCAGGGGGCAATTTCAGTTAGGACCCCCTGGACAGAATCCGTCCACTGCTGTTGAAGCAACTGTGAAATAAGTTGTCCTAGCCCTGTCGACCATGAAAGACGACCTCTGTGGTAAAAGCAACAGGAAAGAGACTTCAGCAACAACCAAAAAAAACAAAAAAAAAACGAAAGAGAACGAAAAACACTATGGAGGAGAAGGAGAAGGAAAAGAGAGAGAGAAGGAGAAGCAAAAAGGAGGAGGAGCGGGAAGAGGAGGGGGGGGGAGGAGAAGAAGAAGAAAAGGAGAAGGGACAGGAGATAAAAAAAAATAGATTTTAGAGTAGAAGAAGAGGAGGAGGGGAAGGAGAGATTGAGAAGAAGTCAGAGTAGAAGAGAAGAAGAAGAGGAAGAAAAGGAGGGAGAAGGAGAAGGGGATAGGGAAGAAGGAGGAGGAAGAAGAGGAGGGGGAGGTGTAGAAGAAGAAGAACACAACAACAATAACAACAACAACAACAACAACAAAAAAGGAGTGGAAGAAGAAGAGGGACAGACTGGGGTGAAATAAAAAAAGATAAGAAACCAGTGTTCATATTGTCAGATCAAGCCATCAAACAGTGGATGAAAAACACTTTGAAAACAAACAACAGAACCAAGTATGCAGAGCTGAACAAAAAAAAAAAAAAAAACTTTATTGTTTGAGACGTGATCACAAAAAACAGACCTTTTCAGAGAGACAAACAAGAAAAAATATTCAATAATGATATGATAATAATAACAACAACAACAACAACAACAATAATAATAACAATAACCTTTCCAGTAAAATAGACCATTCTTTGTTTAGAACACTTATGAAAACAGTTTCAGTAAGCTACAGAAAAAATAAAAACAAAAGGAAACAGATGTCACTGACAAAGTTGCTGGACACAAACAAAAACACGAAGACATCCCTAACTCAACACGTAGAATCTAAACTCTACACACA
>JADBJO010004649.1:182500-191100 GCA_016801955.1 Conus betulinus
GCCTGAAATTTGGTTGTTCTTTCCCCGTGGACTGTGGTGCTACAATTTTGGACAGAACTTGGTTGGGGGTGGGGGGGGGGGGGGGGGGGTGCTGGCCAAACCTAGGATGAATGTCATGGCAAAAGTACCACTGGAGCTAGGGGAAGAGGAATGGGAGGGAGGGGGTACAGACGATGAAATTTGTGTTTGAAAAAAAAAAATCATAAAACATTATTGCTTGTGTTCTTCTTGCCTTTCAACCTTTCCAAAGCCAACACTACCAGAACGACAAAACATTGAAATGCCCATTATTTGTACCCCCAGCCTATCCACCCCACCTCCACCCCAATGCTATATACCCCCCCACCCCCACCCCCGCCAACCCTCTCAAAATAAAAAAGAGCACCTCACTGCCTCAACAACAGAAATAGTGACGACGACAATGAGAACAACAACAACATCCACAACAGCAACAACAACAACAGAAACAACAGACATTAACATAGCCCTAGCCCCCCCCCCCCCCCCCCCCCCCCCCCCCCCCCCCAAAATCAACTCTAAAGCCACACCCAGGCGAGGCAAACTCACTGGGGCACTCCTGCGTGTTGCAGGCCTGCTCCTCTTTCTTCTCCGACTCGCCGACGCAGTCGTTGCCTCCGTTGTAAGGCGCGGGGTCGGTGCAGGTGCGCTGGTAGGTCACGGTCTTTTTGCCACCGCCGCAGGGCAGCTGCACGAGGTCTCGGACTTCACGGTGTAGGCGGACCAACCACCGTGCTCTGTGACAGGAAGAGAGCTCGAGTTTGACGGATTGGTTCTTAGGTACTCCCCCACGAGAGAAATTCTCTCTCTCTCTCTCTCTCTCTCTCTCTCTCTCTCTCTCTCTCTCTCTCTCTCTAAGACCAAGCACATGTGAAAGGGGAGAAAGGATAGGTTCATGTTTATGTTAGTTGTGTGCGTGCGTGTCTATAACTCAACACTCAGACTCTCAGACTTGGATTGTCACGAGAACCCTCAACGATTTTATAGGCACAGCATGGTATTCTGAGAAATCATCATAA
This sequence comes from Conus betulinus, assembly GCA_016801955.1. Lineage (NCBI taxonomy): Eukaryota > Metazoa > Mollusca > Gastropoda > Neogastropoda > Conidae > Conus > Conus betulinus. The sequence continues at coordinate 183,538 of JADBJO010004649.1, forward strand.
ATGAATAGACCATAATTCATGTGTCGCGCGCGCGCGCGCGCGCGCGTGTGTGTGTGTGTGTGTGTGTGTGTGTGTGCGCGCGCGCGCTTGAAAGCATACACATATGTGTGTGTGTGTGTTTGTGTGTATGCGCGTACGCATGTGTGTGTGTGTGTGTGTGTGTGTGTGTGTGTGTGTGTGTGTGTGTGTGGTGTGTGTGTGTGCCTGCGTTTGTTACACACAAAAAAGGAGTAACCAGGTAGTCACAAAACCTGAAACAATTTAGCCTGCATCAATCAGGTACCATAACCGAAAAGAAAGAAGACAACACTTACGGCAGTACTGGTAACAGCTGTAGCTCACAGTCCTGCACACACACACACACAGAGAGAGAGAGAGAGAGGAGAGAGAGAGAGAGAGAGAGAGAGAGAGAGAGAGAGAGAGAAAGAGATAGAGAGATAGAGAGAGAGTGGCATTAATCAATGAAACATTTCTCACAAAAAAGTCGTCAAATATGAAACTATGGAGCGAAGATATTAGCGTACAAACTGTTACAAGATTGACTGAAACCATTTTTATCGTCACGTGTATTTTAGGCTTTATTGTATAGTTTTTAAAAATAATACATAATAAAGTAAAATAATTATTTTCTTTTAAAACAAAAAAAGGAGTAGAACCACCAACACTCAGTAAACATATTGTAAATTTTCGGTTTATTCATAAAAGCCTTTATCAAGCATGAAACGATAGGCTGAAGAATATAGCATTTTCTATTTTAAAATGGATTACCTCTCACACTTACTTCACCGTAAATCTCACTCACTGCTTTGCATTCTTACACCTTTAATCTCTATGCATAAGCCTTCCAGAGTTAAAAGACAAAAAAAGAAAGGGTGACAATAAGGATTGTGTCAAACAAGAGCCTGGGGTAGCCATTCGAGACCTTAAAAACAACCGGAAATGAGCTCAAGCTCACACTGGGGGCGAATGGAGATGCTAGTCTTCCCAACAATTACCATTCCCTTCCCTGTCTTCCTCTGTTTATGTGTCAGTTAAAGCACATGCATTCATACATGTATACCTACGCCATTTGGTTCACCAAAAGGCGAGGCTATGCAAATAGGCGTGCACATGCGCGCGCACAGCGCGCGGGCTCTCAGGCACACACGCACACACACACACACACACACACACACACACACACACACACATATATACATATACACACACATATACATATACACACACACACGTGCGCGCGCGCGCGCGGACATGGCGCACAATGCAGTCTTCCGTTTCCTTCAAGTTCACAGAGAGAGAGAGAGAGAGAGAGAGAGGGAGAGAGAGAGAGATCACTGGACGGAACAGAAAGGATATCACATTATATAATTGACCTGTAGTTAGCATCACAGATAGGCAAGCAGACAGACAGACAGACAGAAAGACAGACAGACAGACAGATAAAAAGAATCGAAAGACGGTGGGGGTATTTCGACTTACCTGTATCTAGCGCATCGTCCCCAGCCAAAGAATCCACAGCTTGTGTAGTACCTCTCGTTCCGTGTGCACGTGTGCAGACACCTTCATGGACAAGTACAGGTAAGAAGACTCTGTGTGTGTGTGTGTGTGTGTGTGTGTGTGTGTGTGTGTGTGTGTGTGTGTGTGTGTGAGAGAGAGAGAGAGAGAGAGAGAGAGAGGTGACAGACAGACATACAGACAGACAGAGAAAGAGGGACAGACAGGTAGACAGGCAGGCAGACAGAGACATAAAGAGAGGCGCACGCGCGCGCATACACAGAGAGAGAGAGAGAGAGAGAGAGAGAGAGAGAGGAGAGAGAGAGAGGAGAAGAGAGAGAGAGACAGACAGACAGACAGTCAAAGAGACAGAGAGAGAGAGAGAGAGAGAGAGAGAGAGAGAGAGAGAGAGAGGAGAGAGAGAGAGAGAGAGAGAGAGGTTGTAATTGCAGAACAAAACACCGCTAAAACTGTTATCTAAAAATATTGGAATGGCAAACAACGATAATGTAATTTTTGAAAAAAATGAAAGAAATGAAATACAACATAAGTCGTAAGATCGTCGAAATCTACCCTAATTCTGGCAAATAGTAAAAATGGTTTTAAGCCAAAGGATGAAAATTGTGTGCAAGGATATAGTTTGATGTTGATAGTCTTTGTTTGACTCAGACAACCTAACGTAACTTTGTGATACATTTCGATTTTTTTTTTTTTCCCAAATTGTTCATTCAGAAAGCGCGTGATTAATCAGTTAACATCGTCAGGGTCGCGGGTCTCCCGCTGGGGAGGTCGTAGGTTCAATTCCCACCAGAGCCATTTATTTGTAGAATTTTTCTGCCCCGACCAGCTCCAACCCAGAGTTGAGGTTGTTATGAGCTCAGCTGGCAAGACCTAGACCACACAATCGAATTTCTTCCACAAAATGGGAGAGAGAGTGTTGCTCAAATTCCCTGACCCAACTCTGCAGGTGTCTGTATCTCTCGGCCTGGATGACGGTGGGATATGTTATGAAAGTAAGGGTACAACACTCAGTCTCAATCCTAAACGGAAACCCGTAGCAATATCTTAATCATCTTCATCGATCAGCAAAATATCGATTTTTATGACCTGCTGTCACGGTGACCTCAGTTTCAATGACCTTTCCTCTCCACGCCATTGGTTTGGTTCTGTTGGGGGTCAGCGGTGCTGGCAAATTCATGGGGACAGGTATTGGACGAATGTGGTGGCGCACCCCTGGAGCGAGAGCCATCTCACGCCAGCTCCGCATCTAAACAATTATTGTCGTCATTAGAAGGCTTTGTATGAGGTGTCCTTCATGTGTCGGGTCAGAACAGGCGCCACTGAACACCACCGAAGTGACTCGGCAGCGGGTGCAGCGTCTCCTCCAGCGAGTTGCCTCATGACGGCTCGACATTGACTGCTCCCTCTGGGTTGCCGGTGCCGGGGCTGTGGCGGGAGGGGCCACACTATAGACATGGACATGGGAAGAGGGGGTGGGGGGTGGGGGGGGTGAGGGGGGGGCTTGGAGTGAGCGGCGTGGGTGAAATGCCGCTGAAGTGGCACAGAAGATAAGGCAGCAAAAAAATAGCAAAGAAAATAAATAAATAGAATAAACAACATCAACAAATAACAACAACGATGATAGTAATGATAATGAGAATGAGAAATGACAGAAATAATAATAATAATAGTAATAATGATAATTATAACAATAATAATAATAATAATGAATGATGATAATAAACGAACACTTGAAGGTTTATAGATGAACCAATATATTGGTACAATTTTGATCAATATGCAGATTCGGTAGAAATACCAAACCACGGATTCTCGACAAAATGGCTCCCTTACTTCCCTAATTGATTAGTTTTGCATGAATTATGATAACAGAGAGAGTGAGGGTTAGTTCTATACTTGTTGTGTGTGTGTGTGTGTGTGTGTGTGGTGTGTGTGTGTGTGTGTGTGTGTGTGTGTGTGTGTGTGTTGTGGGGGAGGGGTTGCTCTACTTCTTGTTCTCATTCTTGTTGTTGGTAGTGGTATATGGAAGCTCCGTCTCTCAATCTAGGTCCAATCTAAGTGACCAAGCAGAAAGAACTAAAGAGAACATTTCACACACATTCATCAGTCCAGCTAAAACAAATCATCATCATTACCATCGCCATCATCATCATCGTCGTCGTCGTCGTCATCAACATCATCATTTACTCACTGGGAAGCGGAGGCCACAGCCACGAATCCTAAGAGAAGAGCAGCAACAAGCGACTTCATCCTGCAAGCGGTGCCCACTACTTCCTTGCTGATGAACTTCGTCCAGCCACTGAAAGGAACGTCCAGCCGAAGATGCACCTCAAGGTGTGGTTGCGGCGAGCGAGGGTGGATCCGGAACCCGGGTATGTCTGGCAGCGGTACCACCTGCAGCTTTTATCTCCCCCTGAAGGCTGACACCCGATCTCATCTCACGTGCAAGGCGTCGTCGGTACCAGGCGATGTCGAGGGGATTATGGTAATGAGGTCTTCAGGCTGAAGAGCGAGTTGATTGGGGGCCGAGGTCGACATGTTGGTTCTGTGGTCAGATTTCAGTCATTAGTGGATGTGTGGAGTGGTGTGTGTGTGTGTGTGTGTGTGTGTGTGTGTGTGTGTGTGTGTGTGCGTGCGTGCGTGTGTGTGTGTGTGTGTGTGTGTGTGTGTGTGTGTGTGTGTGTGTTGTACGTGTGTGTGTGTGTGTGTGTGTGTGTGTGTGTGTGTGTGTGGTGTGTGTGTGGTGTGGTGTGTGTGTGTGTGTGTGTGTGTGTGTGTGTGTGTGTGTGTGTGTATGTGTGTGTGTATGTGTGTGTGTGTAGTGTAATGTAGTGTAGTGTTGGGCACTCTCTCTGTGTGTGTGTGTGTGTGTGTGTGTGTGTGTGGTGTGTGTGTGTGTGTGTGTGTGTGTGTGTGTGTGTGTGTGTGGTATGTGTGGTGTGTGGTAGTGTGTGTGTGTGTGTGTGTGTGTGTGTGTGTGTGTGTGTGTGTGTGTGTGTGTGTGTGTGTGTGTGTGTGTGTGTGTGTGTGTGTGTGTGTGTGTGTGTGTGTGTGTGTGTGTGTGTGTGTGGTGTAGTGTGGTGTGTGTGTGTGTGTGTGTGTGTGTGTGTGTGTGTGTGTGTGTGGTGTAGTGTGGTGGGGGTGCGTGTGTGTGTGTGTGTGTGTGTGTGTGTGTGTGTGTGTGTGTGTGTGTGAGAGAGAGAGAGAGAGAGAGAGAGAGAAAGCGGAGGGGAGGGGGGACTGGGGGCCGGGTTGGGGGATGAGGTGAGTGTGTGTGTGCATGAGTATGCATGTTGAGCACGCTACGGAAGATGAAGTGAGACAAGAGATGAGTGGTGCAAACATCAAGTCATTGTTGGCTTTGGTGGTGATGGTGGTGGTGGTGGTGGTAGGGTGGTGGTGGAAGTAGTAGCGGTAGTAGTTTGTAATGGTGGTAGTGGTGGTGATGGTGTTGGTGGTAGTAGTAGTAGTAGTAATGGTGGTAGTGGTGGTGGTGGTGATGGTGTTGGTGGTAGTAGTAGTGGTAGTAATGGTGGTGGTGGTGGAGGTGGTGGTGGTGGTGGTGTTGATAGTAGTAGTAGTAGTTGTTGTTGTTGTTGTAGTTTGTGTTGTATAGCCTTTTTGTTGTTGTTGTTGTTTCAATAAATTCGATCTGATAATTAACTTGAGGAGAGCGAACAGCAGCAACAGCAGCAGCAACAGTAGTAGTGGTAGTAGTAGTAGCAACTGTAGCAGAAGCAGCAACAGTAAAAGCAGTCGTAGAAGTCGTAGTCGTAGTCAAAGTAGTACTACTAGTAGTAGTAGTAGTAGTAGTAGTAGTAGTAGTAGTAGTAGTAACAGTAACAGTAGAGGTAGTGATGGTGTTAGTGTTGTCGCCACCATCATTATTACTTTGTTTTTATATTGATAAAGTGAGTGTAGCAGCAGCTGAAGCAGTAGTAGCAGCAGACTACTAGTAGTAGTAGTAGCAATAGCAGCGTAATCTAAGCAGCAGCAAAAGTAGCAGTAGCAGTAGCAGTAGCAGCAGTGATAGCAATAGTAGTAGTAGCAGCAAGCAGCAGCAGGTCTGTCTTGTTCTTAATCGTATCGCTACTGGTCAAGGTGGGTAGTTGAAGTGGTTGCAGTGTTATCTGAGGGAGGAAGCCCTTTGAACCAAAGTGACCACAGCCAATTACTCCAACAAGCACTCCTCTGTCCCTCTCCATTTTGACTGACACCCCCACCTACCCCCACCCCCATACCACAACTGCACTCCCACCCCCCAAACCCCTATCCCTACCATAACAACCAGGAAAAACACAACTCCTGTACATTTTTTTGTACATATTATTTCTGCTGAGGGTCGCAAATGTCCTTGAAAAGGATTATGATAAGAACTAGCAAAACAGGACCTCTTAATCGTATTGAGTGTCTCAACAGAACAAGAAAAAAAAGAAGAGCTTAGAGATGTCAAGATTGACAACCAAAATAAGTCCGGTTTCACGTGTACAATGGTTATGGCGGGGGGGGGGGGGGGGGGGGGGGGGGGGGAGGGGGGGGGGGGGGGGGGGGGGGGGGGGGGAGGGTGAGAGGGAGAGAGAAAGAGAGAGAGGAGAGAGGAGAGAGTGATGCGTGTGTGTGTGTGTGTGTGTGTGTGTGTGTGTGTGTGTGTGTGTGTGTGTGTGTGTGTGTGTGTGTTTGCGTGCGAGCGCGCGCGCGCGCGTGTCTCTGTGTGTGTGTGTGTGTGTGCGCGCGCGCGCTTCTCTCTCTCTCTCAGTGCATGTGTACGCGCGCGCGCGCGCGCGTGTGTGTGTGTGTGTGTGTGTGTGTGTGTGTGTGTGTGTGTGTGTGTATGTGTGTGTGCGTGTGTGTGTCTGTGTCTGGGTCATTTTGTGTGTATTTGTGAGGAAGAGAGAGTGTGAGTAGTATATATGCGTGTGTGTGTGCGTGTGCTTGTGTGCACGCATGTGCTTGTGTGCATGCGCGAGCGCGCGCGTGTGTGTATGTGTGTGCGTGCGTGCGTGCGTGGATCGGGGTGCGAGCACCGAAGCGTATCCTGAATGTGTGGATGTATGTGCGTGCGCGCGTATGTGTGCGTGCATGCGTGTGTTTATGAGAGTGAATGCATGTGTGTACGAGTGCCCGAGTATGATGTGTGTGTGTGTGTGTGTGTGTGTGTGTGTGTGTGTGTGTGTGTGTGTGTGTGTGTGTGTGTGTGTGTGGGCGTGTGTAAGTCTGTGTGTGAGTGTGCAAGTTTGAGTGTATGTGAGGGTATGGGTGTGTTCGTATTGAGATGCGTGTATTTGTGTATTTATGTAAGTGCGTACTTTTGTGTGTGTGCGCGCGGGCACGCGCGTCCGTATGTGTATGTGTATGTGCGTGAGTACGCACGCGCGCGCATGTGTGTGTGCGCTTGTGTGTGTATGTGTATGTGTGCGCGCGTATTTTGGTGTGTTAATTATGCTTCTTTGCTTTGAATGAAAAACGTTGGTATTCTGTTCATAGCTGTGGACGGTCAACATTAGAAACAAACACTGACCATTTTCACCACGTGACGCGTCCTTTTGGCTTCCATCAATCTAAAGTTGGTGAGACAGCTCTCTCGTTCCACTTCCCCTCCCTCCTCCCCCACCCCACCCCCCACCCCCTCAATCTCCCTCCTCTGCACACCCTCACTCCCCCTCCCACTTTGCAAACATGCTCTTCCTTCTTTCCTCAACCCCTTACAACCCCTGCACCTCTCTCTCTCTCTCTCTTTCTCTCTGTCTCTCTCTCTCTCCTGTCCCCCCCCCCCTCTCTCTCTCTCTCTCTCTTCCGCCGGGTATTCTCGATCATGTTTACCCTCGAATCGGCGTGGACGTGAAGTGCGGTTCAGTTTAGATTAGAGACGAAGGGGAAGGAAGTCTGCTTTTTTAAACCTGCACAATGATGTATGGCAAAGCTCTGACAGCAAAACTTTACATTCAAGGTGGGGGGGGGGTGGGGTGGGGGGAAGAGAGAGAGAGAGAGGAGAGAGAGAGAGTGGTGTGGTATGTTGTGTGTGTGTGTGATATTTCGGGTGTGTGATTT
>JADBJO010004650.1:0-15000 GCA_016801955.1 Conus betulinus
CAGACAGAAGACAGACAGACAGACGGCAGACAGAGAGAAGAGTGAGACAGACAGACAGACAGACAGACAACAGACAGACGCAGACAGCACAGAGACAGAGAGAGCATCCGCAATACTGAACACATACATACAACATCGGTACTAACATACTGCTCCATATATACATGAATACATCCATGCAACATACTTGCGCGCGCGCGCGCCACACACAACACACACACACACACACACACACACATGCACACACACACATCCCACACACCCAGCCACACAGGAATGAGAGAGAGAATACATCGTAAAGGTAATAATGTGGGATGTTGTGGTGTGTGTGTGTGTGTGTGTGTGTGTGTGTGTGTGTGTTGGGTGTGTGTGTTGTGTTGTGTGGCTGTGTGTGTGTGTGTGTGTGTGTGGTTTTGTGTGTGTGTGAAGAGAGAGAGAGATAGAGAGAGAGAGAGAGAAGATAGAGAGATTACGATAGTAAAGGTAAGCGAGAGAGAGAGAGAGATGAGCGAGAGAGATGAGAGAGAGAGGAGAGAGAGAGAATTACGATTAGTAAAGGTAGCGAGAGGAGAGGAGAGAGAGAGAGAGAGAGAGAGAGAGAGAAAGATACGATAGTAAAGGTAATGAGGAGAGAGATGAGAGAGAGAGAGAGAGAGAGAGGATCGAGAGATAGAGATTTGGAGGTGTACTACTGAGGAAGTCCAAAGAAGGAAACATTTTGAAAATAAGCCTGTTTACAACATGAACCGTTAGAGAAGAGAGAGAGAGAGAGAGAGAGAGAGAGAGAGAGAGAGAGACAGACAGACAGACAGACAGACAGAGACTAGACAAACAGACAGACAGACAGGGAGAGAGAGAGAAAGGAGAGAGTAAGAATGACAAAAGAACGAGAAAAAGCAGGAAAAAGAAAAAAAGAAAGGGGGAAAGACACAAAGAAAGAAAGAAAGGAAAGAAAGAAAGAAAAAGAAAAAGAAAGAAAGAAGAAAACAAGAACAAATGAAAGAGAAAAAAAAAAGAAAACAGAACAGAAAAGAAAGACACCATACATGAACCCCAGAAAGTTTCACCGGGAGATGCCAACAGGCGAACAAAGAGAGCAAATGACGAGCAGGCCTTCAGCTCGCATGCAGGGATGTGGTGGCACACAAGCGCGGCGGAACATCGGATTCCTTCTGGCATTCATTTAATAATTTATCCTAGACGTACTGACCTACACAGACTTCTTGCCCACCGAGCGCTCTGTCACTCCCACAAGTCCTCCATAACGGGGAGGTCAGCGAACCAGGCGAAAAAAAAAAAAAAAAAAAAAAAAAAAGGGCACGGTTGTTTCGTTCTATGAAGAGCTCATCAGGTTAGGAACTGTTTACCAGTTGTCAGCTGACGAGAATCACTTCCACATAAGTGGAGAAAAAAGCACCCCCCCCCCCCCACCCCCCCCCCCCCACCACTACCCTCCCCCCTCCCTACCCTCCACTTCACCACCACCACCCACACCTCCAGCCCTCAACTCCCGATTTCCATACCCCCTTTCTCCCCCCTCAACCCCCCCCCCCCCCCCCCCCCATTTCTATTAGGCATCATGACTCTCGCGTAAAAAAAAGACTATGTCCGAGAAAAAAAAAAAATTGGAATAAAAAACGAGTTTTAAGTAAACGTAAAGTGATTTTGGTGTGTGTGCTTGCTTATATTTTCTAGATATGTAAAAGGCTCGGTGTTATTTGCACGTCCGTAAACCTCCTTGGAGAAACGCAGTTCTTGGTTTGTTTGTTTGTTTGTTGTTTTGTTCAAGTTTACGTTTAATCCATATCAAAACTGATTTCAAGACAACATACACAAAATCCATACACAGCCCAAAACGTAGGGTAACACTTCATTTACACTGGAACAGTTGTAACATGCTACATCCAGTCGAATCAGACCGCAGTATCAGCATGCTGCTGACGGCATTACTCTAGCTGTCTGGGCAATACCATGCCAATGTGACTGCGCATTTTACGCACATGTATTTAGCTGTTCGCACCGAGGCTGAGAGGGGATGGAAGTAGTCTGGGTTAGAAGCGAGCGCCTATATACAAATATACGCACGCGCATGCGTACAAACGCACACACGCACGCATGCACGCACGCATTCACGCTCGAACGCGCGCGCACACACACACACACACACACACACACACACCACACACCACACACACACACACACACACACACAAGCAAACGCGCATGCACGCACGTGCGCACGCACACACACATACATAAACACGTGCGCGCGCGCATAGACACACACACACACACACACACACACACACACACACACACACACACACACACACACACACACACACACACACACACACACACACACACACATACACACGTTCTAAAAACATTGAACACTTTCCTTTCTTGTTTTCTTTTTTTTTTTTTTAAATTAATTCCCCTGCCTTAAAAACGAAATGAGATTTTCCCATGTAACATTCACTACCATACACTAGCCAACAAAATGCAGCTGTCGACAAATCTACAGCAGTACTCAGCTCATGTCAACGACCGTAATCGTATAGAGGATCGAACACTTGACTTGTAGATCATTTAGCTGAGGGGAAGTACTTCCCCGACACAATTCCGACGACTTCGTATTCATAACATAGAACATAGCCCACTGCAGTAAACGCTGCGCGTGGACTTTGCTTTAGGTTTCTGCTCAAGACTTTGAGAACGAGAGAAAATAGAAGTTGGAACACAAAGCTTTTCTTTTTCTTTCTCTCTCTCTCTCTCTCTCTCTCTCTCTCTCTCTCCTCTCTGCTCTCTCTCTCTCTCTCTGTGTGTGTGTGTGTGTGTTTGTGTGTGTGTGGTGTGTGTGGTGTGTGTGTGTGTGGTGTGTGTGTACGCAGGCTGACCACTCCTGCGGACACTCCCTGTAGAGACAGGCAAGGATTAATCCCATCTACCCAACAAAGGGGAGTGGAGTTTTGTTGTGTATGACCGTTTTTTTTTTTTTTTTTTTTTTTTTTATCCCGCCATTAAGGCAGTCATGCTCCATCTTCGTGGAAGGTGCATGCTATGTGTAACGTGTCATCCCATACCAACGGCGCAAACTGGCCTTCTCTTCCGAAAGTTGGTGATGGGATTTGACGTGTGTGCAAGATGCTTTACACACACACACACACACACACACACACACACACACACACACACACACCACACACACACACACACACACACCTCATTTCACCCCATTACCCCTTTCCCCTTACAGAAAGAGAGAGAGAGAGAGAGGAGGAGAGAGAGAGAGAGAGAGAGAGAGAGAGAGAGAGCGAGAGAACGAGGGAGACGAGAGAGAGATGAATGAACTATTATTTGTTCCAGGGTAATGGGAAAAGCAAATTAGCCACGTGATTTTTTTTTCCCACCAGGCCGTGGGGGAAACAAAGAAAAAGAGAGAGAGAGAGAATGAGAGAGAGAGAGAGAGAGAGAGAGGAGAGAGAGAGAGAGAGAGAGAGAGAGAGAAGTAGAAGAAAAAAAAAGGAAAAAAATCCACAACTTGGAAAACATGCAAGTCACTCTAGCAACAACAGGGGAAAGGTGAATACACAAATCGATAATTTAGACCATTAAAAAGGACAGACACCGACAAACGCACAGAGCGAGAGAGAGAGAGAGAAGAGAGAGAGAGAGAGAGAGAGGAGAGAGAGAGAGAGAGAGGAGAGAGAAGAGAGAGAGAAACGAAGACATGAATAGACAAATCGATAATTTAGACCCTTAAAACAGGACAGACACGAGCAAAACGCCAACAGAGAGATAGAGAGAGGAGAGAGAGAGAGAGAGAGCGAGAGAAGAGAGAGAGAGAGAGACGAGCAGAGAGAGAGAGAGAGAGAACACAGCTAAACAAAAGGCAAAGGATGATAAAGGAATGAATAGAGAGGGGGGGAGGAGAACAAGGAGAATATACTGAAATCTGACGACGGGGAGAGAGGGATCTTAACAGGGGAGAGAGAAAACAACAGGCACAGCGTAAGGAAAGCACTCGGCAGGTCATCTTGAATACCGAGTGCGAAATGTGGTCCCGCGAGAGAGCTGAAAAACCCGTTTTGGGCCGTTATAAAAGACAACACTGCTATACACAACATCGGCCATCTCCGGACCCATAATAACGGACAGGTACACAAAACGCACAGAAGAGAGAGAGAGATTCCACCCCGTTAGACCGAGAGGAGAGAGGGAGAGAGTGAGATAGGACCCGAGGAGAAGATGAGAGGGGAACAGAGAGTAAACTCAGCAGACAGAGAGAGAGAGAAACAGCTAAAAAAAGGCAAATGAGGCAAGTTCAATGGATAAAAATGTGTATCTAAACAGTAGAGTGAGATCTCCATCTGACGGACGCAACCTCCCGAGCTTAACAAACTAAAATAAAAACACGCCTCAAGGTATGAAAGCATGGGGTTCGTCTATAATACGCGTGGAGAAAGTCATAAAGACGGAGAAAAAACAGTTTTGGGCCGTTATATAAAAGTTTACCAACAGCTATTCTGGTAAACATCGGCCATACCGTGGACCCATAAGAACATAACCTACAAATTTTTTCAGAAAGATTTGGCCAAGTAATTTCCAGAGCTATACCATAAAGAAGAAACAGTTATGGGCGCGTTATACCGTAGTAACGCTCTCACGGTGAAATAAAAACAGCGGGCGCCATCCGTGGCCCATATCCATACCAACAAATTTTCAGAAGATCGATCAAATGCTTTCTGAGATATCCATAAAGAAGAAAGAAAAACCGTTATGGGCTGTTATAGCCGTTAGTAACAGCTATTACGCGTGAAATAAAACATCGAACATCATCCGTGACCCATAATGTACACCCTACCTAAATTTTCAGAAAGATCGGCCCAGCAAAAAAGTAAAACTCGCACGTCATAATTGAAAACGAAAGACAAAGAGAGTCAAGATTTTTTTTTTCTTAGACCAGTAGTAAGAGAACGGGAACTTATAAAGTTCAGACGGAGGTCAAAGACCTCTGGCAACAGGACTGGAACCTACAGACCGATAACAAACTCTTCCAAATTCGTCCCAAGAGTTCTTTGCCACAGGCCACGAGCGGCTGCAAAGGAGAAAAACAGCTTTGTGCCATTTGAGTACAGGCCACACCTCTTACACCCCCCACTCGTATCTTTTTAAAAAGGGCGAAGAAGCTCCGTGGTGCATTCCATGTCATGTGCCGCTCACTCTAAAAACATGTTCTTACCGAAGAACGGGGGACCTACACGATGTCGGAGACAGACACTTTGCAGCAGACTCCGTTGAAGAAATTTTGTTCAGAGATGCGATTTTTTTTTTTCCGGAAAGTGGAAACCTTTGATCATTTGGTCTAAGATTTTAGAGAGTCTTTAGATGTCTGTGTGCGCGTGCGTGCTTGCGTGCGTGCGTGGCGGTCGTGCGTGCGTGCGTGCGTGTGTGCTACATGTGTGTGTGTGTGGGTGGGGGGGGGGGGGGGGGGGGGGCGCGCGCGCTGAGTGTGTGTGTGTGTGTGTGTGTGTGTGTGTGTGTGTGTGTGTGTGTGTGTGTGTGTGTGTGTGTGTGTGGTGTGTGTGTGTGAGTGTGTGTGTGTGTGATTGTGTGTGTGTGGTGTTGTGTGGTGTGTGTGCGTGCGTGTGTGTGCGTGCGTGTGTGTGTGTGTGTGTGTGTGTTTGTGTGTGTGTGTTGTGTGTGTGTGGTGTGTGTGTGTGTGTGAGTGTGATGAGTGTGTGTGAGTGGGTGTATGTGGGGTGGTGTGTGTGTGTGTGTTGTGTGGTGTGTGTGTGTGTGTGTGTGTTGTGTGTGTGTGTGGTGTGTGTGTGTGGTGTGTGTGTGTGTGTGTGTGGTGTGTGTGTGTGTGTGTGTGTGTGTGGTGTGTTGTGTGTGTGTATGTGTATTTGGGTGTGTGTGTGTGTGTGTGGTGTGTGTGGTGTGTGTTGTGTGTGTGGTGTGTGTGTGTGTGTGTGGTGTGTGTGTGTGTGTGTGTGTGTTGTGTGTGTGTGTATGTGTGTGTGTGTGTGTGTGTGTGTGTGTGTGTTTGTTTGCTGTGTGTGTGTGGTGTGTGTGTGTATTTGGTTGTGTGTGTGTGTGTGTGTGTGTGTGTGTGTGTGTGTGTGTGGTGTGTGTGTGTTGTGTGTGTGTGTGTGTGTGTGTGTGTGGTGTGTGTGTGTGTGTGTGTGTGTGTGCTGTGTCACTCTGTTATCATAGATGTCAAACGAGGTACGTGCATGCTTGTCGGGAAGAGCGGGACGGGGAATAAGTGGATTAGTGGGGGAGGGTTGGGGTGGGAGGTGATTACCCGTATCAGTTTACACAGGTTTTGGCACACACCCACACACACAGCTGAGAGAGAGAGAGAGAGAGAGAGAGAGAGAGAGGGAGAGACGAGAGAGGAGAGCAGGCGACAGACAAGCAGACGCAGAGAGAGGGACCCGTTGGGACAGACAGAGAGAGATGAGAGCTAGAGAGAGAGAGAGAGAGAGAGAGACGATAGGAAGGGGAGGGACAGGGAGAGAGAGAGAGATAGAGAGAGAGAGAGAGAGAAACTCGAGTGGCAGACAGACATACAGATGGACAGACAGACAAACAGAGAAAAGAGAGAGAGGTAGACAGACAAACAGGACAGAGACAGAGAGAGACAGACAGACAGACTGAGAGAGAACACTACACAACGTTGTTGGCCTCTCTCAGAAAGCCGCCCAATCACTTCACTAACTCTTCATCCAGGTTTTCCGTGGCCAAAGTAGGTTGTGTATGCAGTCCCTATCACGTCCACTGTCCCCCATCCCCCCCTCGCCCCCATCCCAACCCCGCCCTCCCCCCTATCTGCCCTTCTTTCTCTGGAATACCATGTGGAGGGAGAGAGCGGGAGGGGGAGGAGGAGGAGGGGAAGGAGGAAGGGTGATACTATGGGGGTTGACGGGCCTTTGTTTTGTTCCTTTTTTTTTTTGTCTGCTGTCATTCAAAAGATTTTTTGTTTTAGTCTTACCGAAATGGACTTACGGCAAAACTGTCCGTGCGATAGAACACTTACACAAATCTGAACTGGGTGAGAAGAAGAAAAAAAAACTGGAAGAAAGACACACAACAACAACAGCAATAGCAGCAGCAACAACAACGACGACGACCACACACAGACACGCACACACTTTAAAAAAAACAAAAACATCCGGGGAAAGATCAGTATACCAGCACAATTCTGATCAATCAACACAGCAAGGGAGTATAGACACACATATGAATCAAGTAATCATTCGAATAACTAGTTACAGAAATGCGATTCTCTCTCGTCGTTCCCACGTCTCTCTCTTCCACATAATAATTTGTCTTACATGATAAGCAAACAGATAACATGCAAATCGAGTCCTGTATTGGGGCTTTCAGTTTCAGTTGTATTACACAATGCACGCGACCGTGTTGATGTTATTTGTGTAAGCATATCTGCAGTGGTAGATGATTCTGCCTAACTGACAGTATGTGCTTGAGTGGGTGAATGGGGAATAAATAAATGCTCTCAAAATGAACCTTCAGCAAGCTTATAGTCTCCAAAGAGGGAGACCCATCTCCAATGGAGAGAAAGCTCCTACTAACATATAAATTCCTGGTCAGATACCGGTATTTCGAAACCTGATTGTTTCTCCTCAGTGACCGCGGAAAGTGGTAATTGACTCCTCTGCCTTTTCGGTTTAAAGAAGAATGCTATACCAGAAAAAGGCTGGTGTGCAATACCATAATATGTTTGTTGAGTTTTCAAAAAACGAACTAAAGGTGCCACCTAAGAAGCAAAGCTATATTTTCTTGTGAAGAGTAGCAAAATATAAAAAATAACCTCTTAAGACACAAGTGCTGAGGGCCAGTTCTTGGAATGAATCCGCAAGGGACTAAATTACAATGAAACAATAAATTCCAAGGACCGGTGCTCGGTACTTATCCTTGGAATTTATTGTTTTCATTGTATGTATATATATATATATATTATAAACAAGCTTGCTCTTACATCTCAGATTGTAGATTGTAAACAGGGGGTGATAAGTCTTTGTATCTGCTGAGATAGATGATTCTACCTAACTGACAGTATGTGCAGTCATTGCAAACACCTAACTGCTCTGTAAGTTGCTGGAATGGTGCTCGGTACTTATCCTTGGGAATTTATTGTTTTATTGTATATATATATATATATATATATAATATATATAATATATATATATATATATATATGCTAGCCTGCACTTGTTTTCCCCCACTACTACTCAATTGTTCACCATTATATTGTTTGGTCAATCAGTGGGAGATTGCATCTCTTAGGAGTATCCAAGTAAAGGTTGTTGTGCACAATTCTTAGCCACTGACAATGCTTGGGTTACTGAACAGCAGAGCTGACCACTCAGTACTGTTCCGTATCTTTTTTGATCTCCCTTGCATCCGTGAACGGATCCTCAAGCATAGGCTCAAAGATTGTCCCCTACATTTTATACTGTTTGCATAATGCTTGTAGCTTTTCAGCAACTTTTTCCCTCTCCACACTTTCGTTTATTTCATTTCAGTATCCTTCGCTGGCTGCTTTGGGGGTGCTGTTGGATTCTTTTCTGAACCCTCGGTGGCGAGAACACCACAGAATTATGGACTGTGCTGTGTCTCTATTTAACGCCAAGAGCGCAACATGATCACCCGTCGTCTTTCTGAGTCCGATCCAGCGAACGAAAGGCCCAGAAACAGGTAACACAAATAGAACTGCTTTCGAGAGGCTTTACGATGGTTCCCTCAGGCAACTAGCGAAGGGTCCCTTCCCCCCCCCCCCCCCTCCCCCCCCCTTTTTTTTTTTTTGTATTTCGAAAAGTTCAATTCATTATTATAATGACTGATGAACTGTTAGCCTGCACTTCAATTCCCCCCCCCCCCCCCCCCCCCCCCCCCCCCCCCCCCCGACTTACTTGTTCAGCATTATATATACAAACAAAGCCCAACAAGCAAGTTTTTCTTTTTCCAACGTTTCGGCACTGGGCCCTTCTCAGGAACTACTTTGTTAGCTATTATCAAAAAAAAAAAATCCGTAATTCTTTATGTGTGTGTGTGTGTGTATTGAAGGCCCAGAGCCGAAACGTTGGAAAGAAAAAAAAAAAACTTGCTTTTTTTCATTGTGTGTGTTCTCTCTCTCTCTCTCTCTCTCTCTCTCTCTATATAGATATATATATATGTGTGTGTGTGTGTCTCATTCATTCTGCTTTGAATATACAATGGGCCTCCTTTTCACGAAAGTGAGGTAAATGCTTCTCTTGGAACGTTAAAAATCAGAGAGAAGACTGTTTGGAAATGTATGCACAGCTGTTACTCCTCTCTGTCTCTGATGATTCATTCTAAATTATTATATCTTCATTGTTCTATATGTGTTAATGTGCGCTTCTGAGCGCTGTTTTTTTTTTTTTTTTTAATTTTCGTATGTATAGCTATTTTCCGTTGTTTGAGGGCTAGATGAAAAAAGGCACTGGTTCTTGTGCGTGTTCCTTTTCCTCACTAAACGACATTTGGTTCTCTCTCTTCCTCCCTCCCTTTCTCACACGTACGCACGTTCAAACAAAAAGAACGAACACACACTCGCACAGAGTCAGAGCGGCATTTCGTGCAGCGGAAGACAACAACAGAAACGTCAGTTCCATGATCTCCTCACACCAGTCCTGAGGTGGACCTTACAAACCTGCAGTCCTCACAACGAAGCCAGCTGGTGTCACAAAACAGCGAGAGTAGCAGAAACAACGATCAAGAATCATCATTTTCATCTTCTTGTTTTTCGAAAGATGATGAAAGTTGTATATTTTGATCCCTGAAAACAAATGCTAACAAACAACAACAACGATGAACGCCATCATTTTCTAAACATGATTGACCTTTGGGAATGACGATGACTCTCTGTCTGTGTCTGTCTGTCTGTCTGTCTGTCTGTCTCTCTCTCTCTCTCTCTCTCTCTCTCTCTCTCTCTTCTCTCTCTCTCTCTCTCTCTCCCCTCCCCCCCCCCCCTCCCCCCAATGTTTCAATCGCTTTTTTTGTATTTCTTTAAATTCATCTACGCGTCAATGTTAATGGAGGAACAACTCATCACCATCTTTATGTCTTCGTGAAGATGAGCTATGTATGTTTGTTAAAAGTTTGGTAAGTTTTAGTCACTAGTCGTACTTACTTGTTAGTCCCCTTTCCAAGTATAGGGAGACTGGAATGATGATGGGGGGGGGGGGGGGGGGGGGGGGGGGCTGGAGGCGGAGGAAGGAAGCGGGGGTGGGGGTCGGGGCCACCATCCCTGAAACCCTTCTCCATCAATTTTTTTTTTTCTCTGTTTCTCCAAACACTGAAGATCTTCCAAACACCTAAACAGTAGATCTGTCATGGTTACGTCCCTTTGCCATCTGACTTTTCCTCGCTTCTCTGGAACCGCGAGTGTGTTTGCAGTGCAAGTGCCCCCCAGTGCTCCGTGTCCTGCCAGCACTGCCGCCATCCAGCCCATTGTCTCCGGCTGCTCCACGGTCCCCATCCACTTTCCTCCTCTGTCCCAGTGCCAGCCCTAGAGACCCGAAATAGCGCGGGGCCCTCAAAAGACGACCTAGTGGCACAGAAAGGGAGAGGGAGAGAGAGAGAAAAGAGAGAGAGAGAGACGAGAGAGAAGAGTGGAGAGATGAGAGAGAGAGGAGAGAGAGGAGACAGAGAGAGACAGAGAGAGAGCAGACAGAAGGAGAGAGGAGAGAGAGAGGGTGTGAAGAGAGAGAGAGAAGAGAGAGAGAGAGCAAAAGTAAACCGTTTGAAAACACGTTTGCCTGTGAAGAGAGGTGGTGTAAGAGCACATCACACACAGGTAGACACAGAGACACACACACACACACACACACACACACAACACACACACACACACACACCACCACACACACCACACGCACACAAACACACACACACGCACGCACGCACGCACACGCGCGCGCACGCGCGCGCGCACACCACAAACCACACCACACACACACACACACACACACACACACACACACACACACACACGCACACACAACACCTACACACCCACACACGCACACTCACACACACCACACCACACACACACACACACTGAACACACACACCACACCACACACACACACACACACACACACACACAACCACACACACCTACACACACACCACACACACACACACACACACACGACACACCGAAACACACACCACACACACACACACCGATCACATAACGCACACCTACACCTACACACACGCACACGCACACACAACACCACCACACACACAACACACACCCACACACCACACACAACACCCACACACCACACACACACACAAGAACGTCGCAAGCACCCACGCAGAAGTGCACATGACACATGCACAAACGTCACTCTTTGATATTCTCGAGACAAGATCATGAAATCACAAGAAAGTACACACCTACTCATATCCCACACACAGACACAGACACCACACACACACACACACACCACACACACACACAACACACACACAAACGCACGCCACGCAAGCACGCACGCACGCACGCAGCGCGCGCGCGCACACCAAACCACCACCACACCACACACCACAAACAAAGGGAGCGCGGGGGACAGGGAGCGAGGCGAGGAGGAGAGAGGGAGAGTGATAGGCCGGGATGAGAAGGAGGAGAGGAGAGGGATAGAGAGGGACAGGGAGTGAGGATGGTTGGGATGGGGATTGGGAAGAGAGGGCGGACGAGAGATGAGGGAGAACGAGGCGCGGAGGGAGAGGAGGGGGAGGGATGCGGTTGGAGGAGAGGAGAGATGGAGGAGAGGGAGAGAGAAGGGAGGCATGAGGAGCTTGAGGGAGGACAGGAGACAGAGATTGAGGTGTGGAGAAGGGGAGAGAGAAGACAGAGACAGGACAGGACAGACAGAAACAGAGACACAGAGCCAGAAAAGGACGAAGAGGAAGGAAGGAGAGAAAGTGGTATAGGTAGGCTTACAATAAGAACGAGAGAGGAGGGGGGGAGAGGGAGGGTGAGAGAGGACGAGGGAGGGAGAGGGTGGAAGGGAGGATGGGAGAGGAGAGGAGAGAGACGGAGAGGAGAGATAGAGAGCAAAGAGAGGAGGAGAGAGGAGGAGAGAGGAGGAGAGGAGACGGAAGGGAGGAGGGATTGCAGAGGCGGAGAGAAGATTGGAGAGAGAGATGAGAGGAGAGGACGTGGAGAGGAGGAGAGAGAGAGAGAGGCGCGGAGGGAGAGAGAGAGAGAATGAGACAGACAGAACAGACAGACAGACAGACAGGCGGACACACAGAGCGACAGACAGACAAACTGAAAGAGAACAGAGGCACAAAAGACACACAGACGGACAGAAAAGAGGGTGTGGAGGGAGAAAAGGGAGAAGAGTGTGTATGAATGTTGCAACAACAAGAACAAGAAGAACAGAGACAGACAGACAGACAGACAGAACAGACAGACAGGCAGACAGACAGACAGAGAATCAAAGTTGATCAGCACTCTCGCACGAATTTCACACATCACTGTGTGTGTGCGTGCGTTGCGTGTGTGTGTGTGTGTGTTGTGTGTGTGTGTGTTGTGTGTGTGTGTGGTGTGTGTGGTTTGTGCGTGTGCGCGCGCGTGTGTGTGTGTTGTGTCTCTCTGTATGTATGTATGTCTGTCTGTCTGCCTTTGTCTGTGTTTGTGCGTTGCGTGCGTGTTTGCGCGCCCGCGCGGCGCGTGTGTGTGTTTGTGCGTGTCTTTAGTGTCTGTGTTTGTACGTCCGTGCCGTGCGTGGCGTGCGTATGTTTTTAAAATGTACGTGTGTGTGTGCGTGTGTCTATGTATATCTGTTGTTGTGTGCGTTGCGCGCGCGCGCGCGTGTGTGGGGTGTGTAGGGAGGGGAAGAAAGGGGAGGGGTGGGGGCGGGGGGGTAGGTTGGTGGGGTTATTGGGTAACACACACCACCCTCCCCACCCCACCCCCCACCCCCTCCGCGTCACCTTCACTCAAGTCCAGCACAATATGAGGTAGGGCGAGAGCAAAGGGGGCCAGAACCGTGGGAGAAGCGAGCGCCGATCAAGATGGCCGACAACTCATTGGCTCATTAGGCGGTGGTCTTCCCTTTCCGCCACGCACTGTATCACGCTGACGGCGCCCATTGGTGGGAGACGTGCGGAGGCACGGAAAGCCAGCCGGGACGCCAGTGACCCTGCCCTTAGGTGTTCACGGTGGGAGACGTGATGTGGCGCTAGGTGCCACCACTAGGTATATAGGGCTAGCAACCAATAACCTCCTCCGCCTACCACCCCCCACCCCCAAAACCGACGCAGTTCCTCCGACCTCCCGGCCTTCCGCCCCTTATCACCTCCGCACACCCCCCACACACCCCCCACCAAAACCCCCCCCCCCACCCACACCCCCTGATTCATCCATGCGTCCCCCCCCCTCCCCATCTCCTCCTCATTCCCTCGTCTTCCCCCCCCAACCACCACTCCCCACACACCCTAGTATCAGGAGCGAGGCCATAAACCTCATTGCAGCCGCATCGACTGCTCTCGGGGATGCTACCGGTGAGTGAGCCTCCTAGTTCCAATACCAGCTACCAAGCACCCAAAGCGATAGGCTTTGGTATCTCTCTGTAGTCGCTCGCTCTCTGGGTCTCTGTCTGCCTCTCTGTCTGTCTCTCTAGTTGTTCTGTCTCTCTGGTTACATGCGATCTCTGTCTCTATGGTCTATGTCTGTCTGGTATCTCTTCTCTCTCTCTCTCTCCTCTGTCTATCGCAGCCTCTCTTATCATGTTTCTGTCTCTGTCTGTCTGTCTCTCTATGTGTCTCACGTCTCTGTCTCGGTCGCTCTCTCTGGTGTGTGGTGTTGTGTGTGTGTGGGTGGTGTGTGGTGTCCTGTGTGTGTGGTGTGTGATTATTCATCCTAAGGTTGTTTGGGTTATGCTTTCATTGTTATGTTCGTTGGACATGCAATTCTGTGCGATAGCTGGTTTTTCTTTTTTTTTTCCGCGTCAACATAGATATCTTTCCTTTTGTGAGAGCGTGGTTGTGAAAAAAGCCACCACTCCATTTTTGTTTATTCCATTTCCCTCAAAATTAATAGAGAGCATTTCGTTCTCTCCTCTCCTCTCTTCCTCTCTCTTCTCGTCTCTCTCTCTCTCTCTCTCTCTCTCTCTACAACAAACACAAAACACAAACCACACACAAACCAACACACACACAAAACACACACACAACACACACAAACTGTGATCTTAGTTCTGTAAGAAAAAGTAAGTGCAAAATAGGGCACGAGGAGGGGATGGTGGGGGGAGAGGGAGACGTGGGGGGGAGGGGGGGGAGGGGGGGGGGGAGGGTGATGGGAAGTTTATTGAGGGACGGAGGTAGTAAATTAAATGGAAAGTGGCACAAACGTGAAGAGGATCGCAAGAAGAAACAAAGAAGAAGAAGAGACAGAAAAGTCGAAGGTAGAAGTAAGAAGCAGAAGATAGAGAAGAAGAGGGAAAGGGGAAAATGGAAGTAGTAGTAGGTAGAGTAGTAGTACGTAGTAGTAGTAGATAGTAAAGTCTAGGTAGTAGCAATAGCAAATCGTAGAAGCAGCAGTAAAAGTAGTAGTAGTCAGTCGTAAGTAGAGGAAGAAGAAGCAAGAATGGAACAGATGAAATGAGATGGATAATGCATGAATGAATGGATCTTTAAGGGTATGGAGGGATTAGGCCATGAAGGCCGTTTTTTACAATTCGGCCCCCCAACAACAAATAGAAGAAGAAAGAAAGACAGACAGAAGAAGACAGAAGAAGGAGGACGGAGGAGGCGGAGGAAGAGGGAGGAGGAGGGAGGAGGGGGGAGGAGACGAAGAAGCAGACGACGACAAGGAAGAAGAAGAAAGAGAAGAAGAAGAAGGCGGTTTAGGTTAGAACAAGAAGAAGAGAGGAGAGTTGAGGAAGGAGGAAGGAGGAGAGAGGTAGGGAGGATCAGACGGACCGA
>JADBJO010004650.1:22500-27500 GCA_016801955.1 Conus betulinus
GCATCATCCGGCAAAGTTCTGATCAATGCTCGCATCATCCGGCAAAGTTCTGATCAAGGATCACATCATCTGGAAAAGTTCTGATCAATGATCACATCCTCTGGCAAAGCAATGATCACATCATCTGGCAAAGCTCAGATCAAAGATCACAGTCATCATCTCAAAGTTTCCTCTGTAGATCATCCTGTGCCTTTCTAGCATTTCCGATGCGACGCAGTAAGACCTCTGCTCCTGTCCGGCAACAACACGCTCCTGGAGCGTTCTGTCTCTCGCGCCCTTGATACGGAAGGGTTCATGAAAAGAACGACCGACCTGAGTCCTGGGTTCCAATTTCCCCTATTATTTTTCCCTCCCTTTTTTTTTTTTTTCCTGATTTCAACCGCAGGTCCCCATTTCCACGTTCCACACAGCCCTGGGAATGGGGAGGGCGAAGTGGTCCATGTGTTGTGTGACCAGACCCTTCCACTGACTTGTCAGCACACTGGTCACCTCCCTTACCAAACGAACCGGCGTCCATTATCTGGCTGACTGAAGAATTTTCGGAGGACCAAACATGGAGAACTGAGACGTCGGATTTCCGGACACCTTTGTTTGTCGCCAGCGTCTATGCCTAGAGGCATGTTGTGAAAGGACCTCTTGCGGCGCACGATCCACTTGACAAGATCAGCTGGTCGACTGATCACATCGATCAAATCGAGTAAGGAAACCCAGGCTTATGATTGGCTGTCCATTAGGGTGGCGGGTTCAAGGGTCAATGCACTTTACATGATGGACAGACTTGCCAAAAAGATATTAATGACACCTTACTTGACCCGAGTATAATCACGAGAAACTTCCTCCCAGGTGTTTAATGCGTCCAGAATGACACGTCATCCAGAGAGTGCGTCACAGATGTCTTCTTTTTTCAGTACCCACCACTGCGCAAGATCCCCCCCCCCCCCCCCCCAAAAAAAAAAAAAAAAAAAAAACTTTCCTTGAACCAATGGTTTGTACTTTGAAGGGTTTTTTTTTTTGGGTGGGGGGGGGGGGGGTGGGGGTGGGGACTCACCAGTATTTAAGCAAAGCACTTTCCCAGCATTGTGTACCTTTATCTAACTGGCATGCGATGACAGCTTTGGCGTGTTTTTCCTTCGTACGGTAGATGTCCTGTATCTTACTGACGTCTTTAAAACGTCATGTCCTAAAACCTGAAGTTGCTCTCTTTCAGCCTTTATTTTGTTCAGCCGATTGGGGCTTTCCGTGTGCTCACAAGAAGCTGCCGTTGAAATGCAGAAGTTCACCGTTTGCAGTCCAACAGAGCCAATGTGAAATGCAGCAGAGCCAATGTGAAATTCAGCAGAGCCAATGTGAAATACAGCAGAGCCAATGTGAAATACAGCAGAGGCAATGTGAAATGCAGCAGAGGCAATGTGAAATACAGCAGAGCCAATGTGAAATGCAGCAGAGCCAATGTGAAATGCAGCAGAGCCAATGTGAAATACAGCAGAGCCAATGTGAAATGCAGCAGAGCCAATGTGAAATGCAGCAGAGCCAATGCAGCAGACCAATGTGAAATGCAGCAGAGCCCATGTGAAATGCAGCAGAGCCAATGTGAAATGCAGCAAAAATGCAGAGAGCCAATGTGGAATACATAAGTTCCACCATTTGCAGCCAGCAGAGCCAATGTAAAATGCAGAAGTTCACCGTTTGCTGTCCAACAGAGCTAATGTGAAATGCAGAAGTTCGCCGTTTGCTGTCCAGCAGAGCCACTAGAGACGTGAGGCAAACAGGGACGCCGAAAGTGATTACAATTTCACAGGTTTTTCATCACGGGCAAAAACAAGACAGTGCAAAATTCGAAGAATGAAATACTCACGTACTCGCGCAAAATATACATGCGCGAGCGCTCTCGCGCGCGCACACACACACACACACATACACACACACACACTCACACGCGCGTCTCAGTTTGATGCGCAAGGGAAAGGGAGGGAAGAAAGAACTGCTGTTGATAGGTGAAGAGGGTTGTTTTAAAACATGCCTTGAAATGAAGACAGAGAGTTTGAACTACGCAAAGATATCGGGAGTTTGTTCCAAGAAACCGGACCCTGAAAAAAAAAGGAACGATCGCTATAGGTGTGTTCTGTGTGTCATGAGAGAAAAATTACCGACGGTACGCTGGCTTAGTTCTAATATTCCACGAAGGTATATGACTTTGGTGACAGATAGGAATTGGGAAACAGTCATTTCACTGTGGTCATGCTCAGTGGAAAATTTGCGTTGAATCTGTATATACACTAGAATCTCCCTGATCCGGCAATTGAACCAGACCCGTCCAACAGACCCGCACCAAACTTTTTATGTTTCGTCATTTGACTACTTGGCATCATCTTTCCCCCCCCCCCCCAAGAAAATAAAAGAATAAAGAAGATAATTATCCGATCATACCAATGGGTATCGATGACTACATGACTCTCTGGGTGTGGAGTGAGAGACATGCTCTGCTTCTAGTTGAGTGTAAATGCAACAACGAAACGATTTCTCCTTTGTTAGAAATGTGTTCCAGTTTCCTTCTTTCTTTCTTTTCCTTTGTCTTAGCTCTCTCTCTCTCTCTCTCTCTCTCTCTCTCTCTTCTCTCTCTGTCTCTCTCTCTCCGTGTCTCTCTCTCTCTCTCTCTCTCTCTCTCTGTCTCTCTCTCTAGCTCTCTCCTCTCTCTCTCTTTGAAACAAGGAACACTGCTAATATAGCGGGTTCGAGTTAAGAGTAATAATGCTTCTTGTGTAAATTAGCTTGACTACGACTGAAGTCTTTTAACATGAAGTCATGTGCACAGGATGTGTGAAGGTGTCGTGTGCATATGTTCTTTTTGTGTTTTAAGATTGAACGTCAGCAGTATTGGGGTATTGAGAGAAAAAAGATCATGTGATTGTACGGCGTTGTTTTGTTGGATAGTGGCCCGTGTGGATACTGCTTGGGAGCGCTGCGCGCGTTATTTAACTTATCTAGAACATTTTATAATCACTTTCTCTTACGCCAGCCGGTGTCAAGTCGCATGGTCTGTTTGATTACGGCGATTGAAGACCGATGCAAGGCTGATGCATCGTTGAGGGTTGCCTGTCTCACGCCGGGCCACGGGTGTGAGCGTTTGGAGGTGGGCGGAGGTGCCGGACCTGACCCCCGGAGCCGGAGGGGGGGGGGGGGGGGGGGGGGGGGGGGGGGGGGGGGGGGGGGGGGGGGGGGGGGGGGGGGGGGGGGGAGGGGGGGGGGGGGGGGGGGGGGGGGGGGGGGGGGGGGGGGGGGAGGGAGTGGGAGGAGGGGAGGGGGGGACCTCCCTATTGCAAGGGGGGGGGGGGGGGGGGGCTTTCCCCCATGGGGGGGGGGGGGGGGGGGACGACCTCCGCTGGGGTGATTGGGATTTGAGGTTGTTGGGGGTGACGGAGGTTATAAGATAAGGGTATGTGTGATATCAATACGGAGATTGGATGTGGTTGACATTCCCCCTATTTTTAATGAAGGTCAATGAAGAAGAATTAACTGGCGTATTCTTGGTTTCCCCTATGTGGATGAAGATGTGTGACTCCGGGTGCATGATTTGTGAGCCATAGTGTAATAACTCCACTTCACGACCCGCTGTTGTGTGAAGTTGGATTTGATTGTTCTCTCCTGTGTTGAGGTTATGAGCTAATGGTATGTGATATAGGATACGGGTGATGATGGATTATTGTGTTATAGACCCCATGTTTTATGTGAACGTTGTCAACTGAAGGGGGTGAACAGTACCGGCTGTTACCTCCTTGGGTGAGAGGGGGCTGTGTTTGTGTTTATTTTGGTGTTGCCTCCTCCCCATCGGAGAGGAGGTGTGTGGATAAGTTGATTTTTGAAACATTGGATGTATTAGTTATATTTGTTCGCCCGTAGGGAGGAGGGGGAAGGAAAAGACCAACTTTCCGGTGTTGTTGTGTATTTATTTGACGCGCCCTTGGGTGCAAGGAGTGATTGCACGCGTTTGCGGAGTTTGCTTTGGCGGTGGTGCGTGCGTGTGTGGCACGACTCTAGGAAGCATGACACATGAAGTTGAAAGTTTTCTGTTGGCAGCTCAGTGTAGATTCACACACTGCCTTATGGCGCGAATCGGTTTAAAAAAAAGAATTGATAAGGCAAGGCGACAATCTGATGTTGTTGCTGACACTCAGTTAAACTGACGTTATATCAGACTTGGACAGCGGGGTGTGGTCCTCTTGACCAGCCGATCCTTGATTTTTTTTTTTTCCATATAAATGTCCACCTTTATGCCGAGTTTTAGAGAACTGACTTTTCACATTCATTGCAGACATAGAAATACATAATCTTTCAAAGAAAAACAAATCTCTGTGTATATTCGTTTTTTGAACAGTCATTACAAAATCATATGACATTCTTTGAAGCGAAAACAAAACAAACAGTAATCTCATTACCACCACCCCCCCCACCCAGAGGGGGAAAGGTGGGGTGGGGGAGGATGGAGGGGGGGAGAGAGGGGATGGAAGAGGGGGGGAGAGAAGGTAAGG
This sequence comes from Conus betulinus, assembly GCA_016801955.1. Classification (NCBI taxonomy): domain Eukaryota; kingdom Metazoa; phylum Mollusca; class Gastropoda; order Neogastropoda; family Conidae; genus Conus; species Conus betulinus. The sequence goes on from JADBJO010004650.1 coordinate 27,027, forward strand.
ACCCCCCCCCCCCTCCAAAAAAAAGTGGACAGAAAACAGAAACTGTCATTCACTTTTCACGTGCGTAAAAATATTACTATTTTCCCCTGGAATACTGTTTTCACTGTTCATATTTCATAACAAAAAAAAATCGCCATTTTTTACTTACTAACAGAATTTTCAATTCGCGTTTTAAACACACACACACACACACACCCACACACACAACACACACACACACCCACACACACACACACACACCGTTAATTCCATTTTTTGCACATTCACGACTTAAAAAAGTGACCTTCTCTTAAAAAGAACTTCATATCATTCCTACCCTGGTCGTTTACAGCTTTAGGCCCCTATTCTCATGCCAAGGGCTAATTGAATATGATCTGCATCCCTGCCTTCTGAACAAAAAAAAAGTGGCCGGCAATTTCCTCTTTTCCTATATACTCCTTTTGATTTAAAATTTTTTTTTTTTTTTAACATGAA
>JADBJO010004650.1:36800-39300 GCA_016801955.1 Conus betulinus
GCCCCCGCTTTTTTTTTTTTCTTTTTCTTTCTTTTCTTTTCTTTTTTTTTTTTTTTTTTTTTTTTTTTTGAAATAAACGATCTTTCAGGAACTGAGAGCGAGTGAAGTCGCATCACTGGTGGTGGAGAGCCAAGTTGGCGGTGCCGATCTTTGAAGATGCTGCCTGCTGCCATGCTGTGCACAATCATCACAGACAGAGGAGCATCTTCCAAGGAGAACACCGTCCGCAAGGCTTTTTTTCTTTCTTTCTTTCTCTTTTTCAATTTGAATTTAATAAAGAAATGATGAAACTTGATTTTTTTTTCCAGTCTGATTGAATCGTGGGCCTGTGGTGAAAAAAGCATTTCGTTTTTGATTCGTTTTTATCACATTCGTTTTTTTTTTTTGTTTGTTTGTTTTGTTTGTTTTTTTTAGTTTTTTTTGTGTTTTTTTTTTCGTATTTCACGCGTATTACACAGATGGGAGTTTCACTGCTTTTGAACCCTGATAGAGTTCCCGTGGTAGGTCAGGGTATGGTGAAGACAAAAAAATAAAAATAATAATAAATAAGTAAATGACGTGACATCGTTCGGCGACGTGTGGCAGGAGCCTGCCTGCAGCCATGGCTAGTTCCAGACACTAATGGCACCGGGTGTCCAGAATTATGCTCTGTTCATCGCCCATGTCAACGCGATGTCGTCCTGGTGGTCCCATTGTAAAGGTAGATAAGCCTCCCGTTCTCAGCTTTCCCGCGTTGGTTTTGATGTTGATCTGCCGCAGCATCTTTGGTGAATGGGTGAGTGAGTCACGAGTGAATGTGTGTATATGTGTGTGTGTATGTGTGTATGTATGTATGTGTGTGTATGTATGATGAATGTATGTATGTGATGTATGTATGTAGGTAGGTAGGTAGGTAGGTAGATAGGGGTGCATCATGGATGTATGTATGCATGTGTCTGTCTGTCTGTCTGTCTGTCTGTCTGTATGTATGTATGTATGTATGCATTTATGTAGGTATGTGTGTATGTACGCGCGCGCGCGCGCACACACACACCTCTCTCTCTCTCTCTCTCTCTCTCTCTCTATATATATATATATATATATATATATATATATATATATATATATATATATCGCGCGCGCGTGTATGTGTGTATGTATATATGTATGTAAATATGTATGTGTGTGTGTCCTTCTGTCTGTCTGTCTGTGTATCTGTTTGTCTGCCTATCTGTCTGTCTGTACTCAGTAAGTCATGAAAAGAGTTTGATAACTGTTCAAATCATGACACGCCTGGTCCTCATTCTGAAAAAAAAAAAAAAAAAAAAAGCATGTTAAATTATTGTCTATCTTGGTTAGTTTTAAAGCATGTCTCTACTTTGAAAATGAATTGGTAGTGAATCCGTAGGACAACATGGACAAACAGATGACCAGACAAAACACGGCGCGTTTCGACCTCTTAGGTCTTCTTCAGATAAAAACAACAACAACCAGGACAAAGAAAACGAAGAACAAGCAATCCCTTTGTCTGCTCATATTCGGCGGATGATGGGTGTTGTTGAATCCAGATGGATGCGTCTCTAGCTCTACTACTTGCTTCTTCGGAGCATTTGCTAAGGTGCACGTGCACCCTGTCTTTGTGGAAGAAGAATCTATCATGGAAAGTTCAAATCTTGAGTTCTTTAAGCCGCCGTCGCTTTACCGATTTTGATGTTAACACAATTAATTTGATTGCATCTCTCTCTCTCTCTCTCTCTCTCTCTCTCTCTCTCTCTCTCTCTCTCTCTCTCTATATATATATATATATATATATATATATCAAGAATACCACTAATATGCCTTGTAAAATTTTAAGAAAGCGCTCAACCCTTGGGGAGCAACATCTGTTAAACAACCTGGAACACAAAAGCACGTGCAGTCAACCCGCACGTGCAAACAATGACATTGGGCGCCACAAGCTATATAAACATCGGCGGCAGGCGACACAAAAATCATCCTGAAGAGAGCTGTGTGCTCGAAACAAATTTGTAGAGTTTTAGAGTTCCTTTTTTTTTATTATGTGAATCAACTTCATGTTGACGTCACAGCAGCTAACGTATAATGTTGAAACGGAGGGCCGGAACAGCTCAGTTGGTAGAGACAATGGAGTCGTAATCCAAGGGTTGCTGGTTCGAATCTCCGCCGGGCCGTTTCGGTACAGGGGGACTTTTCCTTCGGAGTTAACATCGGTTCTGACTCCATTTCCCATACAGTCCTTCGAATGAGACCAAGGTTCCGTGTGTGAACGCACGCATATCTTACACACACGTCGAATCCCATCACCAACTTTCGGAAGAGAAGGCCAGTTTGGCCGTTGGTAATGATGACACGTTACACATAGCATGCACCTTCCCCGAAGATGGAGTATGGCTGCCTTAATGGCGGGATAAAAAAAAGCGGTCATACACACAAAAACTCCACTCCCTTTGTTGGGCAGATGGGATTAATCCTTGCCTGTCTATACAGGGAGTGTCCGCAAGAG